>JAVQJS010074174.1:0-13147 GCA_036024795.1 Galaxias rostratus
TTTTAGATATATATCACATAGCCCTGCGATGGCCTGGCAATCTGTCCAGGGTGTACCCTGCCTCTCGCCCGAAGTCAGCTGGGATAGGCTCCAGCCCCCCGTGACCCTGCATAGGATAAGCGGTTCTGATAATGGATGGATGGATATATATCACATATATATCATACACAGATATTTGAATATACTTGTTTTGTTCTCCTGCCTGATTTACATAGATGGAAAACATAGACGTTGGTAAGTAGACAAAGTGTAGTGGAATAAGTGGGTTACTCTATAATGACTTAGGTGAAGTAAAACACAAACCAGCTTGGTTAAAGAATAATGTTAGCCAATGTAATATTGCACACATCAATTCACTGCAATTAGTCAATCTTCCAGCTGTGAACATCCATATTGCTTCGACGTTTACAACTTCTCTTCACAAACCAGCCTTTCTGTTTCTATCTAAAAGAATATTTAACATGGGCTTCTTCTGTAGATTTTAGGATTTATTTGAGGAATGATCTGGTTAAAGCAACTACAGGCAACTTATTTGTTCCCCTAATTATATCATTTTTTTCTGTCGGTGCGGAGCAAATGGAGTTTTATGTGCATTACTGCCACCTCATTTCTGATGTTTTCTCTTGAATATAATAAAGAACAGCAATGCGTAGTGGGCGATATACACCTCTGGAGTGACTATCTTTGTTCATTCACTTCCCTCAACCCTCCAAGGGTCGATCGCACTAAATTCACCTCAGATTTTCTGGTTAAAACAACGACACTTAATTTGGCGGAGGGCAAGTCAACAAGGGCATGTTGAATGGCAATTGAAACGCACCGTTGGGCTACATTAAAATAGTTTGTTTGGGGGTTAGGAACGCTCCTACACCCAACCACTCAATGTGGCAGCAACATTTTAAGTCCTTCTGAATCTTCCTTCAAATCTTTCATTAACCTAAGGACGTTTTCCTTAGGTGTTCAGGAAAAGTATAAAGTGAAATGAGGATGTTATTTATTGGACTATATGTATGCTTGGAGGATAGTCATTGATCGTGCTAGCAATATGCAGTAACGGCGAGCATACTGCACGTCTTCTTTGTGACGGTTAGGTAAAAATAATTTGGCATCCACCAAGCATCACTCAGACAGATTGTACAATATGAAAAAACATCCTAAAATTATAAAGAAAAAATATTATTCACATATTTGGTGTTCAAATGTTTTTTTATTTGCTTCATACACACTAAGGTATCACACAAAAAGTATTGATGCGATTGTCTACATTATGGGGTTCTTAATAGCTTATTAAAAAATTATTCACGGGTAAGGGCATATATAGTTCAAAAGTAATAAAGTCATATGGTGAACACACACAAAACTAGAAACTCTTATTTGGTACACATGTTTTTAATAATGCTAATTCCGTTCAATAATGTAATACTGCGTATTGAAAACACAGAGGAAGGTGGTGTCACACAGTGCCCTCACTCTATTGGTTATTATACATTCATCGTTCTGTGACGCTATGCTCCTCCCCTTTGTACCTGTCGTTCTGTGAGAGGCTGTCACTGCCTTTCAACTATGTTCCGCCTATCTCATCCCTCCCCACCGGCATTCGTCAGGAAGAGTTTTGCTAGCAACTAGCAAGCTTGCTATCTTGGACATGAGTGAGCATTTGAGATGTAATGCTTGATCTTCACAGCAGCAGTTCAAGAATTGTTTTTGGAGACAGTCTTCTTGTAGTCCAAGGACAGGGAGCATAACCAAAATACATTTGACGGAGTAATTCAAGAAAAAACAGAGGTTAACCGGTGGAGAGCGTGGCAGGAGGGCGCTCTAGCAGCAAATCCACTGACGCCGCCAACCACGCAGAAATGGCGGAGCACCACACAGCCATAGACGGCAAGCACAAAGCGTCCGCGAATGCCGGGGGCTCGATGCAATGGTACAGCCGGGCCAGCGCTGCCAGTGGAGGAGTGGGTAAAGGAGGCCTCTCGGGTGGACTGACACAGCCAGCAGGGTGGCAGTCTTTACTCTCATTTACCATTCTCTTTCTGGCCTGGTTGGCGGGATTCAGCTCTAGACTTTTCGCAGTGATTCGGTTCGAGAGCATCATTCACGAGTTTGATCCATGGTAAGCCGGCTAGTTACGAAGTAACATTTTTGTCAGTTAGCAAGCTAACGTTATCTTACATTGATGATGCAGTATATAACTATATATCTGCAGCAAGTCACCAGTAGTGGCACTTCTGGTGGCTATTCATTTGGTAGTATTTAGTTCAAGTCCAACCTTCTTTCTAGTTTTTCGAGCTGTCTTATTTAGTTAACTGTAATAATGTTACATTATTCTAATACCGCAACGGCACAAACAGAATTCGCTGTTTAAACATTCGCATTTGCTTTACTCACCCCGATTATCGGTACAGCAATGCCAGTGGAGTACTGCCACCGAACAAGAAAGATTCGACTATGGTAATTCAGTCAATGGGTCGTAGCATACCTGTATACCTAAGTATTCCCCCGGTCCCTAAAACCGCCTGTCCCTGAAACCGCCTGTCAGACCCTCCTCCTCCTCCTCTAAGAGTACTGCATCAAATCCAGAAAGCTGTATCAACGTTGACTCTGATCTTCTCACAGGTGGAGCATTCTTGTATCAATAACCGCCAACGCGCCATCCTAGGACTATTTGTAATGCTTCGAATTCCCATATACCAACAGCCATTATATCATTATTTTTACTTAACTAAACTATACTGTATAATTTGATGAAGATGGCTGTACTCGGTCAGACTGAGTACTGGCTGAAGCAGGATCAACTGTCCCTGTTTATACTGGCTTTTGATACAGTATCTTCTTTTCTCTAAAAATGTGAAGGAATACTTGGTGCTCCTAAAAAATACAGCCCACTTTCCCACACGGAGTAAGCCTGTTTTTTAGTCTCAGACTTTGCATAGTCCCTGTTTAGGAAACCGGGCCAATGTCTATATTAGTGTAAGCGTTATTCAGATATTTTTCTGACCTCTGGCATTTAAATGGTTAATTAATTTTAAACCTCAATGCCCATAGATTCTTGCGCAAATCAAATTTAAAACCAGTCAAGGCTCTCCCCTTGTCTAAAAATGGCCGTAGTTTAAAATAATTCAGGAAGCACCCCCGATGATGCAATAGTTATTTACTCACTTTCTTTCACTTTGATTCTGATTCTAAAATACAACATTGGAATCAGATGCCAAACAAATTACATATCGAAAATGGGTTTGGATGGCTGTGTGAAATGTCCGAGTAATGCATTTAAGCTGTTTGTTTCGATCACAGCAGCACTTATTTAGTAGTTTGGAATTTTATGTTGAACTGTGAAAACTTTTGAGATCAACTCTGAAGCATCATTCTCTTGTTGAAGATAAAGCGTATTATTACAGAGTTATTGTTAATATTTTGCACAGCAGTGACACATGTGGGAGATGTGGCCCTAATGTGCTGGGCCATAAGCAGTGGGCGTAGTGATCATATAGTTTTTACCTGGAGGATTGTGTTAATCAAAGCATGCAGTATAGACTGTGTCATTGAGTAAGTGAGTGAGTCGGTGAAGATACCAAGGCTGGTCTTTCTGGTAACCATGGAGTTTGAACTAGAGATTTGCCGTAAAGGATAGAAGCTCCAATTAACTTACATTGTTACATTAAACAAGCTGACAATTTTCAGAAGCAACATTGACTTTGTAGCAGTATTTCATGCTGGTTTTTAAGTAATCCAATGTTAGAGACACAGTAAAATTGTAGGCTAGTAACGAGAAGCATAGATTTTCTAGTATTATTATTGCAATTTCCTGAATATATTTGGTATATACTACTGATTGAACTTGTTTATTGAATAAAACATTCAATCTGTTGCTGATAGTTTCTAAGTGATTTATGTGGGCAAAACAATCCCAATTAGCCTATAAGATGACATTCAAGTGTGTTGAAGCTGCAGCTGCCCGAACTGCTCCTCACAGCGACTGTGTGAGACTCCGCTCCAACCCCTGTGACACAAAACCATCGTATTTGTTTTATATTGCTGTGTTTCTCCGACAACTGCTACTGACCAGCAAAGACCAGCATTTCAATTACACGACCCGGGGCAGAGTTTCTCCCAAATGCCGGCCTTTTCACTGTAGGTGCGAGGTATGGAATGAGTCTGTCCCCAGTGTTTCCACCTCCAGCATGTTTGGGAGTAGTAAGGGTCTGTTTTGTTAGAGGGGCAAGGCACGAAGCAGCCTCTGTCAGACTGATAATAAGCTGGATATTGAGGTAGCAAAGCCCCTTAGGGATGGAAACGCCCCCCTTACCTTCTCACACCAAAGCTAATGTTGGGGCTTTGTTTTAGCTCAAGTGTACTCTAGCTTCTGTGTTGCCAATAACAATCTAGCTTTGATGAGCAAACATCTCTGTTGCTCAAACTATGAGGTAAGTTGAGAGAATGCTAGGAAAAGTATTTGCCAAGCAACCTCGTACCTATCTGTCAGTCTGAGGCTAAAGTCAGATAGAGGTAGATGGTGGTAGTGGTTACACAGAGAAGGTAACTCTTCAGCATGCAGGATCGTTGCTAAGATGTGTCTTTAGATAAAGCCAAGTAGCCCTAGAAGGGATTTTTTATCAATATATTATGTATCGTTATAAATAAATCTATTCATGTGTATGTTTGAAGTGAAGAGCCCTATAGACTGGATAGCAAACTTAAATTGGCAGCAGGCAGAAATTCCACTGTGACATTGCAAAATGAAGGGCACTACAAACTGAATCGTCCAACAAGTTATTGACTCCTCTTTATCAAGTGATAACAGAACCACTAACAAGTTCTCCAATTTTACATTAGTCTTAGTGCCTAGTACACTGTTCTAAGTCCTTGGAGGTGACAAAGCTCTTTTGAAGTAAACATATTAGACTCATCCAGTGGATGCATTGTTGTTAAACTAATCAACATCCCTTCATTAGGCTACACCTATGAAGATGATTTTTTTTTTTTTAGATTGGATCAAAATGACAAAAATAATGTCTGTTCATCTTTCACTAAAAGGATTAAGATCTATGATTGTCAAGCATAACTGTAAGCCCTTTTTGGGACGGTTTCGATGTTTTGAGCGAATAACATGGGGATGCTGTTCGGTATTTAAATGCCTAGGCTGTAGCATAGGAATATACCCCAAAAATGTCCACTCATCTTGTGTTAATTCCTAATTGTGAGTCTCGTTGAATACAACAAAAAATAACATGGGGCCAGCTCATAGCAAAATAAACCTCTGGTACCCACACAATCTGTATCCTTTCACCTTGATAATGTCCGATGGTGCTCGGAAAAAGATTTCTCAAGGAAGCGCTAGCTAACCATCAGTAATGTGGACATGAAGTGACTAGTAACATGTCCTGGTTTTGAGGTTACTGTTAAGAACAAAGGGTAATTTTGCTGCATAGCGTCCATTGTTCATTATGGCATCTTGACTGTTGCTAGCCTTTGAGAGCTTTGCGCTCTGTGTATCAGCTCGCCAACCATTTCCCCTGATACGTGTGCTTAGAAATAGTCCTGCTGTGGGTTTCTTATGTTTATAGCGTTGGCTCAAACACAAGCACGTGGAGGAAGCATGGCATGCTTTGGAGGGAAGTAAAGAGGATTGCACTTTGACACATTTGTTATTTCACAACCAGTTGGTCCATCCATCCATTTAGCAATGATTTAAAGGAACAGTGTATCCCTCAACAACAGCGACTGTATTGTTGGCAGATGGAAAAAGAGAAATGCTGACCCTCCTTGTTTGTTTGCCAGCGAGTATTCACACAGTGTCTCATCGTTTCAGCCTGTCATGAAATTGCGCTTTGTTGCCTTTCCAATTTGCTCCGGTCACCTATTGAGATAACTTTTGATATCCGTGATCCCTGGGCACCTTCCCGGGTAACGAGCGCCAGGCCAGAGGTCCCTGATAGCAGCAGTCAGTGGAGGCCAAACTGGAAAGCCGTGGGGGGGCTGTGGCTTATTGCACCCCCTGGCCCTCTTGTTGGCAGGAGTCTGCCGCCTCGCAGTGGGAGAGCACACCTGCATACAGAGTGGGGGAGGAAGGAGAGGGAGGGATACGAGTAATCTGCCAACCAGGCATATTTGCAGTAAAAATCATCAATGCAATCGTTTTTAGTATTGTGTCGTTCTTTGTATTGGCCATCTTCACACCAGTCGAAAACTCAGATGTGTCAACATTATTGAATGAAGTAGGTCGTCGACATTTATGTGGGGTTTTAGATCTTATTACCTAGTCATCCCTTTGTGTCAATTCAATTCCTTGTGAGGCTGATGGGCTTTTTGGAGTGATGTTGTTTTAATATGATCAACCACTTCATTAATCTAGGATGAATAGGTCAAGCAGCTCAATGGCCAATATTTAGGTAAGCCACTTGATTTCTTAACTCGATCTTATCAATCAAGTCAGCCAAACAAATCTTAAGGAAGCAGTTTCTTCTCCGTAGCAGCATGCTAGTTAAGATAAACTATTATATCACTGTAAGAACCCAAAGGGGGTTTGTGAAGGTTGGATCAGCTTGTGTTGCTGTCCTTGAAGAGTGATTTAGAGTTGTGCCTTGGGATTTCTAGTGATTTGATAAGCTGGCTTGTTCTTGTGTCTGGTGGGCGTTTGCTTTGCCGTTTGGCTGGCTGAGGCTTTGGGCTTGTTGATTGGCCCTTTAGCTGCTTATCTGGCATGCCGATTGGCCAGCTGTCTATTTGGCATCTTGTTCCCCTCCGCATGTGGTGAGGATGGTTCCTTGGAGAAGGCCCGCGTTGTCTCTGCTGTGTGTTGTGAGCCCCGAGGGTCAACACAGTGCCGGGGCTGCCAGGAGGCGCACTCTCACTCTCCCTGGCTAGCACCCTGAGTTTGCCCCGCCGCAGATGCTGCCATTGTTTGGGGGACAGCCATCTTGTTTTCGTCCCCATTAATTTAATTAAAATTCAGATGATTTCATCACCTCACAATAGGGAAACACCTCTCTATCCTTTTCTTTCTGTGTAGCTGCATATTTTTTCCCCTTTTTGAATATGTCTCAGTCACCTATTCATATTTTGTCTCCGTTTCAAGTTTGCTGGGTGTACCCAAATAGCTATTCAAGGAGACTGTTAAGATAGCCAGCCCATCATAACTAATATATTCTAGTGCCCGACTGCCCATCACACCTGATATTGTAGAGATTGAGAATTGGCGACAGCCAGATGATTGGAGACGAGTGAAATGTGGGTGTGGAGGGCCATGCAAGGTCATAGGGGTGGCGGCCGAGAAAGATGGAGGGAGGATAAAGGAAGGGGGTGTCTCTTATGCGACAGTGACAAGTGGAATGGGTTGTCATTCACTGACAGCCAGAACTGTCAGGTGGCTGTCAAATCCTCTTAGCTGTCAAACACAGCTGTTGGCTGAGCAAACTGGCAGGTAGTCAAGAGCATGCCGGTGTCCAGTGTGGGACCAGGGGCCAGGCTGCTCCCTCTGGCCTCAGGACATGGCCTTGGGCATGGGTTAGGACGCCACAAAACCCAGGTTGGGGTTAAACCTAATAATGCTATTTGGATAAAAAATCACTTGCCGGTACAACTTCGGCATGGCAGTTGTATTAGCTGTAGTTCAGGGCATGCGATTGCCATTGCAAGTTGAGATTTGAAAACCCCTGACTCCATTATGTACATAGAATAAACAGTTCTAAGAATTGTTTTATAAATTGTTTTCAAGGCAATGAGGCCATCTTTAGTCATCTTACATTTCTACAGGGGCCTTTGAATGACTGGATGGTAAACCTAGACAACACAGAGGTCAAACATTAAAGCCAAAAATGGGGAAACAAAAATATTTACATTTCCCACAGGCAACAAATCACATTATAGACAAGCCCCAGGACAATCCATTTGAATCTATTTCATGTCCAATTTGATTGGAATGTTTAAATATATTACACTCAATTATATAGCTTCTGCTTTTGTACACATTTCTGACAATGGGTTAGTTTAGGCCATTGTTAAAAAATAATTACCCTATGCAGATTTTTCTCAAGCTTCAATGAATTTTGTTCGGCAAGATGGATTTTTTGGTCTTTGTGTTTCTTCAGTCTGTTCTTCATTTTTTCAAAGACGAGCACAGAGGCTACTAATTGTAATTAGTATAATGCATCTGTCATGCTGGTTTGTCTACTTGTCACTTCAGTTACATAGTTGATAAGTTTGGAATGTGTTTTATATACAGCACCAGTCAAAAGTTTGAGGTCAGTAGGGACGCGTCAACTTTTGACAATACTGCGTTTTAAGAACGTAGTCCAGTTCTTCTTAGAACAGTTGAGTGTGGCCTGATACAAGCTACACTGGCTGTAATAGGTTGTTTCTTGGTTATGTGTTGTGGACAAACTAACTTTATCATCATCTTGTATTACATTGTTGCTATTGTAGGCCCATATTGCTCCACCATACAGGCTCACTCTTATATGAATGAAACCTCCTAATACGTCCTTCTCACTTAAAAAAGCCATTCAATAGACCAATATTAACAATTTGCTTGGGTGATTAGGTGACGTCAGCCATTGTTCGCTGAATGTTTCCTTGGTTCTTACACTTTAGAGAGGCCCTTTGCCTTTGGATCATCATACCAGTAATCAGAAGGATGCTGTGTCTCAATCACTATCTGAGTTTCATCTTGCTTGTCGCTCTGGCCTCCGAGTGCTCCAGTCACGTTTAGGATTGGAGGAACCCCTGCCCTCCACACCCTGTCCTTATCCATTTAGCCGCACAGCCTTCCCCCCCTGTACAGCCAAGTCTCTGGAAATAATGTTTCAAAACGAATGCATCAAATAATTGTTTTTCCTCCCCCAAACCAGACCTTCAATTTAATTTGTCCTTGAGACGTGAAGCTGAGCGGGTAAGGAAGTGATTTTCCTTCCAAATGAGAATCAATGCCCAAAGACCCGTAATCCGTCCTGTCCGCTTGGATCGCTCTACAGCTGCCCAGCACAGGACGGACTGACCCCAGCCAATTCCAGTGTTAGTGCCCCTCTACTTGTCTTGCCAAAAGGTTCTCAATTTTCAGAAGTTGTTCCTGTTTAATATTGTTGTTTTTTTCCAGACAATTTTTTGGTGTGCTTTAGTAGAGAACGGGAGAACGACCGTCCTTGATTTTTTTTTAATGTTATGTTGAGTCACAATAACGGCTTGGAAAACCAACTCAACACCTTTCCTTTGACTCACTCGCCATGTGGTAATCTTGGCCACATCTTCTCACTGCGTGCTCTTCTCCCTAGATCGCAGGGATGGAGGGAATTAATGTAACGAATGGTGTCATTAAGGATTTTCACCATCAACCCAAAGATTGGCTAGATGATGCCGGGAGTGAGTTGCTTTAGATGTACAAATAGTGTATACTAGAAAAAGGGAGACTGGTTATCAAAAATATGAAAGTTGTTTATGTTATTTAAGTTGCACATGGATGTCACTCTTGAGATGGGATGGGGAAGGATCCACATGTCACCAACTGGTCGTCACAAATAAATTGGGACTCCACACTGCGCTGGTGGGAGTCCGTTTTGAGTTTGTGCTCCCTGTCGGTTTGTTTATCCAATCTGCTCACTCTCCAATTCTTGAGAGAGAGAATTTATTGGAATTGTGTGAGCCCTTTTTCAGTCTACTAGCCAAAGTTTACAGTGTGGAAAACTTTATTTTGCTATGCCAGATCATGAATTCATGTCTTTTCCCTTTTTTGATATGCCAAGCTGAATTCTGAAGCCAGTTAACTCTTTCCATTTTACTAATATTTTCGGCAAATTCAGAAAAATCTTTGCAGCCAAAACTCTCTTTCCTGGTCACTCTCTCAAACTTTAAATATAAGTGTTTTTCTTTTCAATATGGTCGTTAGCAGGTTTCTTATTTTTAAGATCAACTGTCACAGGACATCAAATGGAACTTTAACTAATTTTCTACCCAAGGCTCTGTGGGAAGCAGTACATTTGAAAGCACTATCACTAGGTCTTCAACGCTATCTCATTACAAACTCTTCATCTGAAGTGAGGCTACATTACGACCTTCCCAGCCATTTTTCTGTGAGTTTGATTCAGGTCTTGTTTGAAAACTCAAGGCAGACGTTACAGCCACTTAATAAGGGAAATCCTCTCCACTGATCGAGACCCACCAATTAAAGTGCACAGTGCACCCAATGATTCGCTAGGAAACTTGAAAGAGATCATTAGGCACTTTATATGCGTCTTTCTTTGGCAAGATAAGTGATTCCAAACTCCCCCGTTTGCCTTTTAATGTAGCGGCGCCTTCAAGCAATTACTACAGCCATTAGAATGTAATTTGCTATGACTGCTTATCTTGACCTTGAAACGTATTGGAGTCACCGCTGGTAGGTTTGTGACTTATGTTTGATGACTCTTTGCCTTTGGGTTGTGAGACAGTATTCTCTAAGTGAGGTTCTATGTTCATCCAGGAGTTCCAAGTGCTCTTACCGTTTCTTGTGAGAGTTGGTGCTCCTTTTAAAATTGTAGTGAGCACTTAGCCCTGCTAGCAGGCTTTTGTATGAAGGGAGATGAAATTGTGTGGGGAGCCATTTTTATTGCTTTGTCACCTGCCATCCTGACTTGAGACACCCATCGACCCGACAGCCCCCCTCGGCTGTTGATGAAAACGAGTGTCTGGCACCCTATTATACCTATTTGTCCCCTTACATGGTGGGGTGAGGGAGTGTTTTGTTTCATTTTCTGTTTTGTCTCTTGACTCAATTGCACATAATATCTCAGGCTGGACAGTGATATCACAGCAAGACCTCCCACCTATAAGAGATCTAGATGGCTGCATTGTGAAAGGCAGTTGTTCAAATTGAGATTTCTTTGACTTGGCACAAAAGTTTGCGCACATCATTGCATACAGTAAAGTGCCCTTTGAAAATAGGTCCTGATACTCCAACCCATCTCGACGGCGTCAACAGTAGTTGATGGCCCAGTGGTGGCTGGTGTGGTCACTACACAGTGTGCCTTTAGTATTCACCACATATATATCACCATGTGTTATGCCTAGGATAAAGGGGGTTTTCTGCAGCTCCACCAACACTTCTAGTATATGTCGATAGTAAGCTGACCCAAAGCGTCTCTTCATGGAAAATGTCTTATCATTTGTCAGAACCTTCCCATTCCGTGGTTTGATGTGGATTCATCCATCGTTAATGCCCATTGTTAATTAACTATATCCATTTAAAGTAACTCAACTGAAGCTTTGAGGGACCTCTGTTAGGCTCTGTAGTTTGTGAAGAATTTGACGACATTTTAGATTTCTGTGATTCTTGCATCATCCGACTAAGGCTTTAAAGGGCAGAGTGTCACTTTGAAAACGGCACTGAATGTGTTCCTCTTAGGATGGCTGGCTTCACTACCTGCATTTGCTTGGCCTTTGGCAAAGGCAACACTTATTTTTCAAAGACAGTCATAAGACTAATTTCCCCTTTGGTTTGTGGGCTACAGATCGGTCAAGAGTCGTCTGTCAATCTCCTCTGTGTGCCTCTTGTACTCTGTGTTCGCCGCAATATGGAGTCTGCGTGATATGATCAGGGTAGTCCCAGGCCACGCTGCCTGATAGCCCTGCTCAACTTCTCTCCGACAGTTCTATGATGAGTTGACTCTCACAGGTCTTTGCATGGACCCCCTTTGGCTGGGATTTGGGGATTTGCTAACTAGAGCGACTGAATGTGTGCACCCCAGTATCCATCGGTACGGGGGAGAGTGCCTGTGGATTTCTCTCATCCAGGATGAACATGTTGTTGTAGCCTTTCATGTGCTTTCTTGCCGACAGCCCCCCGCGTTTCACCAAAGATTGCTATCGCTGCTTATTTCCCCAAAGATCACTTCATCAGGCAGTACTTGTGACGCATTATTTAAAAAAATCACAGATCTTACTTCTGAGGCAAAGTGTGGATAGACATGGGATTATGCATGTTGGTAACTGCTTTTTTAAAATGTAATGCATGTCAATGCTATGAGAATAGCATTTATAATAATAATGATGATAATCATAAGTCATTTTATTTGGTTTTTAGCACTTGACTTTGACTTGATTAACCATTCAAATTGACAAAAAGCACATTCGCCTTATCAGTGATTGTCAATACACAAGCATAATAAAAGTAAAAGTTGGATTTAAAGGCAAAATGACCAGTGTAATTTTAAAGGAGGTAAAAGGGCGCTTTTTGTTAAGCTTGATTAAAGTACAACGGTTGTTAGGATGTCAGAGCTGACTGTAGCCCCTTTACACGGAGCATCCAGGGAGGAGAACGTTCATACCCCAGCAGTGCCGAAGCCTTCCGACGCCGTTGTGTTATCCGGACCAATAAGAAATGGCTACCATAAGGATTGCTCGAGCACAAGGTGTCATATTCCCACACGTTATATCTAGGAGGATACAATGAATTGCAAAACGTCAGGATCATGGCATCCTAACAGTGATTGTTCCCTTAAGCACCCTCAACCATTGCGCAACACGGTGGCTCAGGTTGCACGTCAGGTACACCGGTTTTCTCCCACCATCAAAAGAAAAAACCTTCTCCTCGCAGGGCATGGGATGATCAGTTATTGCCAATTCACCTGGAGTTGGTCTGTGTGTCCGATGTGTGCGCACATGTCTGTCGTAAGTAGGAGGAATAGAACATTTTAATCTAGCAAGCTAACACTGTGATCCAATTTGAATGGTTAATCAAGTCAAATGTACTTAAACATTCCCAGTGTATTTAAGTAACTAGCTGGTTAACATCAGTGGTGGAGCTGAGGATGGATGGCAAAGCTCTAGCAGGCTATTTCACGTTACACTGAAAATAATCACTAATTACAAATTTGACAACTTAATGATGACGTTTTGTCAAATAGTTAATTTCCTGTAAGTGGACTGAGTGAGACTTAGTTTGTGTTTTGCTTTTATAATATTTTTAACAGCTCAGGTCTGTTAAAACAGTCTGCCAAATTCAGTTTTTGGTGCATTTCATAAATAAATTTGCATGTTTTTACACATTCTGTATTGCATGCATTTAGGTCTGTTATTCGTTTGGAATACATTTATTTTTTTAAATCATGGAAATAGTTATTTTCTTTTTGTCCACTTCATCGATTCATTTAATCAACAGATTGATAAATTATCCAAG
>JAVQJS010074178.1:0-19792 GCA_036024795.1 Galaxias rostratus
ACCATGTTGAACTGAGCAGTCTGTGTGTGTGTGTGTGTGTGTGTGTGTGTGTGTGTGTGTGTGTGTGTGTGTGTGTGTGTGTGTGTGTGTGTCACTCACCAGGCCCCAGTCTCCCAAATGCCAAAGGATGCGTCTTGGGCATGGAGCCGACTCACAGGCCCGGACGTGACCAGGGCGGAGCAGGCTGCTGCAGGCCGTCTCCTCCAGCCTCGTTCCTCCCGAGCCAACACACGTCACCGTGCGGGTCTGCTGGCCGGGCCCACAGCTCACTGAGCACTGAGAGAGAGAGAGAGAGAGAGAGAAAGAAAGAGAGAGAGAGAGAGAGGGAGAGAGAGAGAGAGGAGTTTGGGGCGGTGGGGGTGAAAAGAGATCATTAAAACCGGACAAACAGAATAAGAATAAAACAAATTATAAAGGGTGAATTAAGCAGAGCCGCTGAACATGGTGGCATTACTTTGTTGTCGTAAACTTAGATAACTGTAATAATCTTACCCCTGCAGAAATTACTTTCCTTATTTTTTACACATCTGACTCTCAATCTGTGTGTTTTTTCTATCGTGCGTCAACACCACTTCAGCATTCGCCCATCACGTCGAGTACCATTGGTGCACGCTCCGACGGTATAGCCGCCCCCCAAAAAGTATCCCCCACAGCGTGAAATCCTCAGCGGGACCTGGCGTGCCACGCCACTGACCTGGCTCCAGGCGGACGCCCTGTATTCGGCGCACCGCTTCATGTTGCAGGTCTGCAGGACGGGCGGGGCCTCGGCGTAGGCGGCGCAGACGGCATCCTCCACCACGCGGGGTCCCGAGGCGTCGTGGGAGACGCACTGCACGCTGCGGATCTGGGAGCCGCCGCCGCACGTCACCGAGCACGCGTTCCACTCCCCGGTCTTCCAACTGCCACCGCGAATAAAAGTCGACGGGTGAAATGTACACGTCTTGCGGGGGGTTAAGCGGTCAAACGAATGCGGAAAAAAAACACGTATCCGTAGGATGATAGTTATCAAGTTTCTCAAAAGAGGGTTGTCATGAATATGTCAACAAAGAGGGAATAGATAGTATGTTCCAGAGGAACTGGACATTGACAGCTGTCCTGAGAGGCTTGATAAATATGATGTAATCTACATCAACGGAATGATTGGCAAGCACCCACCACCAACTCCAGCAACACACAGCAACAGTGTCAGGCCTGCTTAATCTTAATAGGTCTTTGCTCGTAGACATTACCAAAACAGTAATAAAGTAATAAACACAAAACAGCATTTGACTTGACAAGACTAGACATGTTGTAATAAAGCAAAGTATTACTAAAGGTGGTTTGAGAAGGTTCTTTCCAAATCACTACTCTAAATAGAGCACTTAGGGAAGTAATCTGCAGGAGGTGAACCATCAAATGTTTCAACTCAACAGATCCTTAACGTGAAGCTCTAATGAGGCTGGGGGTGTAAGTGTCTGCTACCCAAGGCTCAGGGCTCACAGTTACTCGGCAACTAGACACAAAGGAAGAACCAGGAAATACCACAGACTCACTGAAGCCAAAGCTGATGCCAGGATACCAGTTCCTCGAAAAACACACAGATGGAAAAAAACAAAACAAGCCAACAGCTCGGGACCTCGACACGGGTCACCTCCCCTCACATGTGTTACAACATCTTGTACACATAAGCTACGTTAACGGACACAGACAGGAAGATTTACTGACACCACTTTGCTACCCACTATCAGACAGCAGCCCAGCTCAGGGATCAGTCCTCGGGATGTCAGAGGTCATAGGGTTAAGGAGTAGGATGGGGAAGGTTCTTTGATGTCATTCTGGCATCAAGTCAACTTCCCCCCCTCTCCCGGAAGACTTGTTAAGAGCGTTGAGGGATGAATATGGACGTTTATAGGGTTGAAAGGAGATCTCCTGAGCTGGACAGTTGCCCCTCGCCTTTGTTCTTGGTCCCTCTTGGGAGAACAGGCTTTCATTCTAAACACAGATGGCACAACTCTGAAGTCGAACACATTCAAGGAGGAAGCTGTGTGTGTAGCTAGAGGTTTGTGTAATGGAATTTGCACTATGGATATGTGTCTGTAATAAAGCGGACGAGTTGGTTGATTTTTTTTTTAAATCTGGCGACATTGAGTGCCTTGAAAGGCGCCTTATAAATGTAAGGTATTGTTATTATTAAAATATATTCAAAAATGTATTGAATGTAAGAAATGAATGAAAATGTAAGAATGGGAATTGTGGTAAACTTCATGCCACTGACACCCCCCTTGCGTTTCAGGTCAAACTCAGCTCCGGAAGGACAAGGAACATGGAACACAGACCCTGTGTTACCTGTACACGTATGTTTTGGGCCTTTCTGTGGGTCGCCACAAATACGGTAGATACAGGTACGCCATCCTTTTAGACAGGGATAACACAGCAACAACAATGAGTGCCAGGAGTATGCTGAGCCCGTCATCAGTGTGAACACAATACATGATGGTACACATCCATCGCTGCTGTTCAGCTGGTGGGTTCAATGCACGTAAAGGAGTTCAACTCAGAACCCGCAATAAACAGTGTTCTTGTCTCACTATAACTTCACATAATGTCAAATCATTTTGCTCGGTACAAGCCAGTTGACACAGCATCACGCATAACAATTTTTTTTCTTCTTTATAAACCTTACAGTAACATGGATAAAACGCACATCTTTTTGATTCAGAAACGTTGGGGTCACGTGACTGTTGTGTGTCCACTCACCTCTGGACCTGTGGGCAGGGCTGGGGGTTGCACGTGCGGTTGCTCTGAGGTCGAGGGATGGAGGCACAGAGGTAGTCATCGTAGGCCTCGTTGTCGATGGCGCAGAACACCAGGCGAGACTGGTAGCCTAGTGGAGTGATAAAGGGAGAGAGAAGCTTCAGCTTTCCACCAATGTATCTACAATGTATTTATATATATGATATATATATATATATATATATTGTACAAGTCAAATGTTTGGACACAGAGAAAGTCTGCCCGAACTGGTTATATATAAATATATATCACATATAGCTATAACTGCAGAATCCATCCATCCATTAGCAATACCGCTTATCCTATGCAGGGCCGCGGGGGGCTGGAGCCTATCCCAGCCGTCAGAATATATTTTAAAATAAATAAAGACTCTGTATTTATTATTATAATTTGTAATCATGTAAACTCTTAAATAAATAAATTCCTATTTCCTATTTAAAAGCACATTCACAATTAAATATAGCATATCCTATTCTATAGTCCTGACCAGATCCACACTCTTTGCTGCAGGTGGACCAGGACCCAAAGCTCCAGAAGTACCCGTTCCTGGACCGCCCATTGGGCAGGTAGTACTCGAACTCCACTCCCTGGTTCAGCTCCTGGGTGATCAGCTATCACAACAACAAGAAAAACACTTAATCATTGGATAATCTTTTTTCAGATTAATTTCTGTCTGTGAGCTAGGAGAAAGAAAAGAATTTCAGTAAGGTACGTAGTAGACTTATTTAAAAAAAGACAGCCAAGTAAGACCATTCTAAATACAGTTCCTGATACCATACCTCGAACACTAGAGGTTCAGTAGTTGGCCCTCGACCAATGATAGTCTCAGGAGTGTTGTCACCCTCAACTCCACGCTGGTAGTACAGCATTGTGCCAGCGATGGGGGTGGCCCGGGTGAACTCAATTACCCAGTGGCCATTGAGGTAGTACTCTCCACGCAGGTTCTTGATGGCTAAGCATTAGCACAACAGATAAAAGTTTACATAACACATATCACACTTTTCTTTTAAGGCTCTCTTTGAAAACTATACACTGCTCTCAGGCTATGCTGCTGTCTAAAGAGGTCAAGCTATCTGACCACGGGCCTATTAATGTTTAGTTAATATATGTGATAAACATGTCATATCAAAGGGATTGAATGCATTGTAGGAATTTAATTGGGGACGTTGGTGTGTAGCCAAGATGAGTTTGTTTCTGGACTCACCCAAGTAGTTGCGTGTGGGGAATGTCTCTCTGATGCTGATGGTGGTGGCGCCCACAGGAATGATAAACATCTGGTTGTATCCTAAAACATAACATACACATAAAAGCTGCAATAACCAACAACAACACATCGAGGTAATATTATACCGCAATCTCATCATGGCTCAGCATGTGCCCACACCATACTAGTGCATGAAGGCATTTACTTATTTAGTCAATTACATCGCTCATGATTACGTGTCACCCCTCAGGGAAATACAGGGTTATAACACAATATTTTGGACACCAGCCCGAGTGCCTCCCTCTTTGTGCGAGGCTTTGAGCGCATACCTGTAGGCAGGTCGGTTGGGGAGAAAGTCTTTCTAACCAGGTAGCAGGACTCTCCGTTTGCTCCACACTGCAGGCAAGGGTCCTCCTGCTGAGACGACTCCAGCGTGTTGTCGCAGCCCAGCCGCTGTGGGGCAAGGTTGGTAGACGAGTGAAAATGGGGCATAACACATGGAATTATGGTATAATAGTATACCCCCCCCCCCAAAAAAAGGGGAAGATATTTTGAGTTTTTTTTTTTTTACAATTCTCCACTTTAAAATTTGAAATATGACTTACATGTAGTTGACTGCCTAGAGTAGAGAATTTTGAGGGAGGGAGGGGGGAGAGAGGGGGGCTACCTTGCAGACGCCTTCTACACAGACATCTCTCCTGCCGGGATGGCAAGGTGTTCCGTCCACCACGAAGCTCCGTTGACGATAGAAGAAGTTCTCTCCCCTTGGCATGCAGTTCAACTCACATGGGTTGTCGGCTGGAGCAGGGAACGCAACCAATGTTTTAAAAACTACAGTCCCCAACAACAACCCAGAAAGCCCCAGCCCTGAACAATCGTGGAGAGAGCCCTTCCATCTTACATGGAAAAGTTTTATACAAATAGAAATGTGAACATTGTTATCATTTTCTTATTATACTCTATGTGTACATACCCACAAAACATGTTTATTAGTGAATCGCCTCCATCCTCTCAGACTGACGGTGTTTATTTACCTCCATAGTATGGTAGCCACTTGTAGCGTTTCCCCTGGAAGTCCGATCCATCAAACTGAGAGCACTGCTCCTCGCGGAAATCCTTGGATCCCTCAGGACAGTCCTACATGAAACAATGAGGGGTTATGGTTGGATGAAAAGGTCAGGGCCACAGCTGACCATAACAACACACACACACACACACACAAAGCAAGATGGGAAGGGAGAGGTTGTGGTTAAGAGAAAGGTGAGAACACAGTAAACAAACTAACCTAACCCTGACCCTTCCTCTTTGCAAGGTATTCGAGTTTGCTCTGGAATATAAATATTGAATCGATGAATTTATTGAATATTAAATATTGATTAATTCTTTATACATAGTAGCTAATTAAAGTGTCTTGCTCTGACAAATTACAAAAGAAAAGCATAATGATGTTGAACTGTCAACGTAATGGTGGATCTTATATTTCTACTTCAGATACATACTAGAGGCTGGAATAAGGCTAACAAATTTGTGTGAACAACCTTTGCATTCATCTAATTGGAAATTGTCTGAAGAACTCAACACAAAAAGTTTACAACAAAACGGATTAACACATTAGTTGGCGTTTGAACTATTATGTTTACCTCGATGTTGCAGGAGCGGTAAGACTTTTCAGGCCCCACACAGTTGTTTCCCCCATCAGTCCTACAAACGGCAAAAAGAAAATTCAGTAATTATTTTCACATTGAAGAACAAGTCTAAATTGAGCTGCGCCAAGCTATTCTAAACTGGCTATTTATCCACAAAGGTATAAATCCTATTCTGATATGGTACAGGTTTAGTTCAGCAATGGGTTGTCAAATATTTCTTTAAAATATGCAGGTATTAGTGAAATACTTTAGATAAGTTCCAAACAGAGAAAATCAAGAGGACATTAGTTTGTGAGTATATCATCCACAAATGCAAACACATTCTATATGTCAATGAACTGAAAAGTCATATTTGTCGTGCCAAAGACTACAGCAGCACACAGTTTAGGTCAGCGCCTTGACTAAAACAAAGCAAAGACAGGCAACCGATGATTTATCTAAACAATTGCCTGAAGCTGTGTCTAAACTAGTGTCTGCTTCTCATGTTTTAACAGAGCGGTATAGAGGTGGGGAGGAGGCTCCAGGCTCGACCATAACTCTCAGTACAGTCATTTTCACAGACCTAAGATGCCCCCAAGCTCAAGACAAGACATTATTTATTCCCGCCATGCGACCCTGTCTTGTATCTATTTTTAAACGGAAACATGTAGGTGGACTATCACAAAGGCTAGCTTCTCTCTTGTAGAACCATGTTTCAGCCTGTGAATGGGGGCTTTTGATTTCAACATCCTTTTCAAAACAACGCAATTAAAATGGATGATTCAGCGGCGCGGTCTAATGTTTGGAAGTGCAGGCGTGGCCTTTGACTAAGGGGCCTGGCGAGACATAAGGGCTCACCTGGGCTCACCTGAGAGGAAAACACCTCTGGGTCAGGCTCCCTTTCAGCTCTCATCTTACACACGGTTTACAATTTCACATAACCCCTTACAAAAAATAATGTGCATTGCAATAGGTTGGACTTTCCCTAGAATTGAATTTTCACCATAGCTGATTGGTGAAGCTATTTGTCTCATTGTAAATGGACAGATAGTTACAATGGGTCTGTCGATAGCACAATTTCACCCCTTTTTAAAAAACCATAGATAGTGTTTTGATCGTCATGGGAATAGCAATCTAGAGACAGATGGTCAACTAAAGTTTATTTAAGGAAATAAGTCCAGGGTGGATTTCAGTATGTTTCACAAAGAAAACAACACAGTAAAGTGTTATTCAACCCCCTCTAGACACAACAGTCTTTAAAAAAGTATAAACAGCAAGTGGTAGATAAGTGGCATCACTGAGCTTTGCTGCAGCTTGTCTGGGAGGCAGCCCTTTCTGAATAAGCTCCTCGATGTCTGGTAGGCATCTACCGCACCCAGCTAGAGGGCACGCTCTTGATACCAGCGGTGAAGCTACCATCGCTTACGTTCAATCTACCTGACACACCAGCTGCTGTTGACTTTTGATTGCCGGAACGCCATCTCAAAATAGCTGCTTTTTATGTTATGCATAAAGTTATTTTAGCAGGTACAATTCTTTTTTTCTTTTTTTTTTCTAAAAAAGCATACACATAAGTACATAAAGAGTTGATTACATCCAACAATTCTGGGTACATATTCCAATTCACAACATGGCAGATTCCCCTACACCCCAACACTGAGAAAGGTGGACTTGAGATGTTAAGGAACCCTTAAACAAAACTGTGTTTAGTCTCTCTCCACACCAATTGGGAGAGACACAACTGACCCGGGTCTCATGTCTCTCCCAATGGGTGTGGAGAGAGACTAAACACAATTTTTGTCCTCATAAACTCTGATCATATTATGAAGTGCAAGAGGGAACATGCCGGCTGGATTCCAGCGATAAGATTTATGAACACAACGCTGACTGTGTTTAAGCTGGTGGACGACATGGGGAATCTGACCTGCGCACGGAGAGAAGGCGGTTCACTGGAATTTTACAATTGAGATTTCTAGGTATGGGACTGATTTTGGATGATTCATTTGTGCTTTTGGAAAAGGACAAAGAGTTGCTCCCTTAGATTCACATGTCTCAAATAAATCCCCTTTAAAATACTTTTTTTCTAAATTACGTAACACAGACTACAAATCCAAACGGATAGATAAAATAACTTAGTCTATTGATAGTTTACACAAAAAAAAGAATAATTCAATCAATTTCTATTTCTACATACCCTAAGGCAATTCGATTGAGAACTGCTTGGTGCCTGTACCGAAACATGCTCCCATCAATCTCTGTCTCCTCCTCTATCAAATCCACACAGTCAGCAGACAACGCCCATCGGAGAAAGAAATCCTTCTAGTGTAAAAGGAGCCACTCCCTAATGTCTGCTCTGAGTGCACAAAGAGTCCACATCCTCGCGTGCAACTTCAGGGTGTTCTTTTTTAGCAGCGAGCAATAGCATGTAAACCACACAATTATTGTTCTCCTTGTGTGTGTGTGTGTGCGTGTGCGTGTGTACGTGTCCAATATAATCCACAGACAAAGAGAGAAAGGGAATGTTTACCTTTGAGTGATGCAGCGCCTCGTTCTCATGGTCACCCCACTTCCGCAGCTCCGACTGCACTCTCCGTACGGCCCCCATGATTCCCAGTAGTCGGTGCTAGGTACCTGGCCAGAAGAAAACCAACGCTGTTACATATGCTGTGATCATAAATATACTCCATTCATATGGATTAGTTAGTGTATAATTCCAATATCATATCACACTTTAATATGAATTTGTTATGATACTACAAACCAATGGTTAATGGCTGTATCGAATGCATTTATTAACTGGATCTAAAGTATCCATTGATGCAGATGGAGAAATATTATATGCTTTCTTGTACCATAAGTGCCGGAGCCAAAAAGAGCTGGAGGACAGCCAGAGTCACCAGCATCTTCACTGTTCACTAGGGAGGGTCACATGACAGGGAGTTAGACGTTTTAACAGACACGTGTGACAGTGACATTTTTAAAGAGGTAACAAAGGTAAGTGTGTATCTGAGGTGTGTGTGTGTGTGTGTTTGTGTGTGTGTGTGTGTGTGTGTGTGTGTGTGTTTGTGGGTGGGTGGTCGGGTCGGTGGGTGGGGGTAGATAAAATTCTATCGACAATTCCCTTCAACTTTATAATGTGGTCTGCTGTGCTTTCCAGCATAGGGCTACGTTATGCAAATTTCTAATAAGATCAACTCAACTGGCAACAGAGGAGCAACACACAGGTCTTCAAAAAGAGCATTGATTAGCTGTGATTTTTGGAACAACCACACTAGAGAGCACGGTAGAAGTGAGCTTTAGGAGGTTTAGAATAACTAATTAGGGAGCAAGACATATTCCCCACCACCTTAACCAATGCCTGAGTAAGCTGTTGTTTTGGGCATCCACAGTACGTTCTGGAATCCCACCCTGTATCGTTCTCACACAAGTAATTGCGTAATTGAGATCAGCATTTATCTATTGCCGTGTGTGAACGTGGACCAGCTGGAGCGGTCATTGTTTGTTTGTTTTTGCAGACTGTTACGGAGGCAGCAGGAGGTTTCCTGTCTCACTCTGATGGTGGGGGTGGACTGGGGTTCCCAAGGCTTTCTCAGAGCAACAAGGGAAGAAGAAAGCTCACTCTTCAAGCACATTTTGTCCGGTGCATTCCGTGTGAGTGGGCAAGAAGTCAAGGCCGTGACCGTGCCAGAGGAAAAGGGGGGGATGTTTCAATGCTTTAATAACTGATCTGACATTGTCATTGGCGTCAGTTCTTCATACTGTAGTAGTTCTGAACCTAGTTGTATGGCCACTTTCACATTGTTATTATGTATGTCTCCAACTTCTATGATGGACCTTATAAGTAATTATGTTAGTAAATATGTTAATTATGTTCATTACACATGATGTAATACATGATGTACATAGAAAAGGCATAGGCTGCACATTCAAAAATGTATCTATTGTAACAATTCTTCAAACAATTTTAATATATCTTGCCATCTATAAAAGCATGTGTTTTTAAGCAGATAATCAATTTAACTCTTTAAATTCGCCAGGTATTACCAGGGAAGGCTTTTGTTGAAAATGTCGTTCAAAATTCACATTCACACTCTGTCATGGGTACTATATTACAAGTCTGGTATAGAACATCCGCAATCTGTTTTAAATTAGACTATGGTCACATACTGCAAAACAAGTTCGAACTTTACTTCCTAATTGCATTGGGAAGTTGGTCATATATTAAAACTGATCAATTTTACAAACTACGTAATAATGAAAATATTTTGCAAATATATACAACATTTACATTTTAATCGTTAAAGATTACAGACCAATCATAAAAGATGGTAACCTAGAGTCAATAGGTTATCCTACTTACGATCACACGCACACTGGAAGTTTTCAAACTAAACAAAAATGCGTGGATTTATTTATCAGCGACTGCCCTTAGGCGAGATATTAACGCAAGATCTAAGCACTTACCCGGGAAAGTGTTAAATGTGCGTCCTTTCAATTCCAATCACACCTGGTGATCGACGCCGGAGACTGGTGGAGGAATTCTACACACGGAACAGTACACTGTAAACGCCTGAGCTCAACGAAAGTGTGCCTGGTTGGAGCTCTTAATCCCTATTCAGATTAATTTCTTGTGCACCGACTATTAAACTACTGGACGCCTGTTGTTTTTTTCAACGGGAAAATGAAAAAAAAAGTGGTAAAACCTCCTTTCGCGTCATTGCCTCAAGCCTACCACTGTGCATCCAATGTAATTACTTTGCGCTGAGGACAGAAGTGGATATCTTTCCAACGAGACTATAATTTTAGCCTGTAAAAATAACTGTTACTGACTGTGTTCATTTTTTTTGAAAGATTACTGTATGCTCATGTCAGAAGTAGTTTAGAAAGACATATTACCACCACTGTATGTGGCTGCAGAAGGCTGTATAGTACAAAAATAATGATGCTCTGCCCATCCCCACCCCCGTGCACATGCAATAACGGAGATCTTGGAAATAGTCTAACTTCTACCTTCATGATTACCTAGAACGTTGAACTAGCTCGTAGAACTACTCCATCGGGCCAAGAATTTATAAGGACTGGGTATTGGCTCAAATCTGGAAATATGTAGCAGGATACAAGAGGTTAGGATTCAGTATATCTTCACATACTGCGATACTGTAAGCAAGGTGATATCTTGCGATATTAAGAGAAAATGAGACAGTGAGATCTGCATTGTTGATTTCCAGAAACGTCCAATTTAATACTATACAATTTGAGCAAAGCAATTTACATTTGCCTTTAACAGCAAATGTTTAACAAAAATCGATACTTTTTCAGAATTATATTGTATGGCTAAATATAACATTGAAATATTCAAGTTATTCGGTCTGACTCCTAGAATCTATGGAAGTTCAGAATTGGATAAGCCCAAGGGTTGTAAAGATTTTTTTTATTATCAATTTTTTTTTATTATTATGCATAACCAACCGATACTTCCTGTTTCTCTAAATGTGACATAATTTGTGTCCAGATGTTTACTAACAAGATAACATGAGTAAACCAAAAATGTATATGCAACATGTGGCAGACCATTGTTTTCCTTATATTTTTAAACAATTAATTACTTTAAAGAAAATCAAACAAGCTCAAATACTTAAGTAGACATACCAAGGTTGTAAAGCTTTTGAAACCCTACTTTAGATTGAAGGCTGATAATGTATTGCACAAGTTCAACCAGAATAAATGAATACAGACAAAAGGTTTTGATTAAATAGATATGAGATTTGTTAAATGTGTTACTTGGAGCAGTCAAATGCATTGCTTTTTAAAACATCACATGAACACTATAGAGATAATTGGTTATTTGGTGTATGTGGGAAACCACCATGGCAACTATGAGGACTAGGTTAGAGAAACTGCCGCCATAAGTTTCCTAAAACGTCTTCCTTTTCCCAGTCTTTAGGAGGTGAGGTTTTAGAGGAACGCAGTGATCTTTACTACCTCTCCCTGCTAGGAAGAAACACCCACACAAACTGCAGTTTTGAAACGACCAGTGGCACGATCAATTTTTTTTTATTTAATCTTATTTTACTGGAACTAACTTTTTATTACTTCCCTTTTGTGATTCTATGCAAAGACAAAAATAGGGATTCCAAGGACTTCCCCTTTAGAAATCAAGTTGTCAAAAGCGGAATTTTATGGAGGCTACTGTGACCCAAGAATTCCTCAACATCAAAACAGGAAAACGTTTCTCTCATTACAAGAAGCTCCTTAGTCTCTAATTTGTATCAACGGGAAACCTGTTGACAGGCCAAGTTACATCTAAATTTAGAAAGACGTAAATACTCTACCCAATTACCGTTCGTTAGCTTGAGGTGCTCTCTTTCAAATCTCCAACAGAGGCATAGAAAGGAATATAGACATGCTGTGATCATCCAAAGTCTGAGTAAGCGGACCACCCACATCTGGCATTAATACAAGGAGAACGTGCCACTTCAGGTGGAGATTGTTACAGGGCCTAACTGCAGGGCCTGTTGTTTTTGTTGATTCTTTTATAGAACACTAATGGGCGCAATGCCTGGCGTTCAACCCATGACCCACTTTAGAAGTCACTGTCCAACCGGAATTCACGGTGCCCACATCCACATTTTTCAGAAACCTACAATCTGGTGTCAGTCATTTTGTCTAACTTTTTTTATTTTGAAGAGCAACAAGCCACAAGATTTTAGTTAACAATTGTAGAGGGCCAGCCTAAACAAAAATGTATATAAATAGACACTCTTTCACTCATAATCGGAAATTTACTGACATGTAGTATGTGTGGTGTGCCCAGTCTAAAGGCATATCCGTCCGTCCTCTGAAGGAGGAAAAAACTAAGAAAAACAACTTGTCCATTCTTATTTACATCTTCCCATTTATTTCCAGCCTTCCATCTGATCACCCCTTGCTACCGGCACACACTTTCCGCTCTGGTACCCTTGGAGTCTCAAAGTTGTCGACTGAGTTTCTGAGCTTGTCTCTCCTTGGCGTCAAAGGCATACTTGGTGTCCTGCAGCTGCACTATGATCTCGTTAGCCTCCTTCATGTCCACCACCAGCTGGTTGTACTTCTCTAGCAGCTCCTGGTTCTCTCTGTGGAGCTCCACCACCAGTTGGCTCAGTTCCTCGCTTTGCTTGCCACAGTACAGCTTCAGCTGTTCCATCTCGGTCAAAGTCACCTCCATGCGTTTCACCAGACCCTCCAGCTTTTCCTTTGACATCTTCGCCGCTCAACGTGTGGAGGGCAGAGCTTCGGGTAATCTGCAGGCCGTCGTTTGAGAGGGAACCACTTGCGTGCGTCAAAGCTTTCACCTGTGTGTGTTACTGCTCTTACCCCAGTCGTTGAATGTCTCTCGTGGTTACCTGTACTGTGTGATTATTCAAAGCTTAATCTTTTCTTCCTTGCATGTCTTGGTGGCACAGCCAATCCTGCTTCACTGTGGCTACAAATCCCATTAGTCGAGAGCTATCCTGGGACTTCTAAAACGCAGGCAGCACTAACCCCTCCAACCCACCCATAACCCCAAAGTCGTCAAAGAATCTCCTCAAAACTCAGTTCATACATTTAGGGGTGTGCTTTCATACTCAAAAGTGACAAGGGGAATTGTGAGCAATTTTAAAAAAAAAAGTTTATTTTCCTGAATTCCTAAGAATAAACCTGTTCAGTCAGCCAGCCTGAGCCTCGTTATCTGCCAGGAACCTAAAATCAAATCAAAAACATTTAACATCTTTACGAGAAACTTTCCGTAGGAGCCAATTTTAGGACAGAGTTCATGTGTTCTGAGCCGATCGAGCGCCTACCACTGATTCTACCCGCATGTGAAGGCGTGACGTATGAACCTTTGATAACACCGTTTCCAGGTCCGAGCCTCCGACTCTAGTCTCCAGTGCTGCCTTGGCTAAGGCAATATGCCAAAGTGCTGTGTTTCGGGTAAAAAGGTCTAAATTAAAACAACACACGCTTAGAAAATTAACTCTATAATTGAATATCAACCTTCATGAGATCCCCAAAGCAATGGCTGCCCCAAGGGGTCCCGTGAGGTAAAGCACAGTGTGACGCTTAACACCCCTAAATACATGGCCACTGTCCTTGCCTGATGGGCCAAGTAGTTCCCATGGTGACAGCTAATGCCTCCCGAGTTCCAGGCAACTCGCCAGTCGTACGGTTGGCCAGTTGGCTGAGGGAGATAGTATAGAATGCCGGAGCATCGATGTTCCATGGAATTTTCACTAAGTTCCGATCTTCTGGAGAATTCTGCTGTGGCAAATCACCAGGAGAAGACGAGACTTAGTCCACACCTCTTCCTCTAAATAAAATGTTAATTCAGCAGCTTTTCCTATTTTAAGAAACACACGCCGTACTAATTTAAATCTCTTAATGTTTATTGTATTATTGAAATTGTATTCACACCATTTTTCAGACCGAATTTCACATTTGAAATGTAAAAAGTGTCTGCAACAAGTATTGTTTGATCGTTTATTAAAAAAAGAAAATCTGAAATGAAAAACCTTGCATAATACACATATGCGTGTGAGGAAACAAAAAGAAGGGACAGTTGCCAATCATCCCAAAAACCAAAACGAAAGTAGTCTCAACACAAGAATGACATTTTAACCACTTATGTGCAGAAAGCATTACATCCGACTGCAACATCAGCCAAGCACCTATTCTCAACAAAGACGGACAACAATCTCTCCCCCGTGAGAAGTCAATCAAATCGAGGCCTCTCTGAAACGGACAGCGTTTTACCTTGGAACCATACCTTAAAAAGCTGTACAGCAACTGCCTAGTTTAACCTAGGCTGCAGCATGGCACAGGTCTAAGCAGCTTTCAAAGAACAAGCTAAGGTGCATACCTACGAATGTGGTGTCTGTCATGACAATACAAAAGGTTTTGATCATTCCACAGACAACACTCATCACATCATTCAGATTGACATCTTACTTTTTTTTTTTGGTTGAAGTCCTGATCAGCTCCACTTACTTTAACCACACGTTATCGAATTGTTAGAGATAGGCTTGAGTGGGTCACGCTTTTTAAGTGAAAAGACAACCTTACTGATTCCTGTCCTTTAGGTGGTGCAAAAAGGCAAGCCTCTGCTACTTCTAGAGTGCACACAATCGAAAGTTGCAGGGAACAAACCCCTTATCATCCAGTAGCTCCATCATTATCAATTCAACAACATCATAGTCCATTTGTGTGATCAAGGCTTAAACATTGGCGGCCGTTAATTAGCCCAGCGCGTTCGGGCTCTCCTGTTGGTGTAGGATTTTGTCTGCAACCATTTGGCGTTTTGGTCCCACTAGGTGCCATCGCACTCCTTTCCCCCACAGACGACTGGGAAAACGTGTGACCTCAGACAGGAGGCACATCAGACAAAATGAACAAATAAACAGAACAGACATACAATTAAATTAAAAAAGGTCTTTTGTTAAAGAACAACGGTGGTTTCCGCACGGCAACACTCACCCCCACGACCAGAAATGAAAAAGGCAGAACCAAAAACAACCAGTCCAGTTTTTTTTCGTTCATCAAAAGGGGGTGGCAGGATGTACCCCCACAAAACTGCCCTATTCCCCTGTTCGGAAGGCAACCGCCCCCCCCCCGCAGTTGAAGACCGGAGTGTTCTCGGTTAGGGGTTTGAGGGGCATCCCCCTGCTAAATGTAGAATTGGTGCAGCGCTAGCTGGTCCATGAAGGGTCGTACCAGGTTGTCTGTGGCGAAGTAGAACACCAGGCCAAAGAAGATGGAGATGGGCAGGGCGGGAAGCGCTTTCTTAAAGATGGCCAGCAGCAGGAGGGTCAGACATAGGCCCTGTGAGTCAGAGAGGAACCGTTGGAAAGCGTGCGTCAGGTAAATGCATTTGTGAGGAGAGAAAGATGATGGAGCGTGATAAATACGTTACTGTGAAAATGTTTTAGGCAGGTGTGATGTCTTTAAAGTTCAAATAAATGTATATGAAAATATTTGATCGATTCATAAAATACAATGGTGAAAAAAAAGAAAATGAACATCAAATGAACTTTGGTGTGACTATCTTTTGCCCTCAAAACAGCATCCCCTGCCTGAAACATATGCACAATACCGCACACACAACAACAACAACAACCACAACAACAACAAAAAAAGCCTGAGAAACGGCGGTAACCGAGGAATTGCATAAAATGAATATTTGCGGAGTCACTCACAATGAGGATGGCCACAAAGCAGGCCAGCGTGGTGTTCCAGTCTCCGCTGGCTGCGGCGGAAGCTTTCCCCACCAACATGCTGTAGAAGATGAAGTCACCCAGGCCCAGCTTTACGCCCCCTACAAAACCAGAACCAGACCGCACCAGGCATTAGGCTATGGGTGGGAGCGTTAAAAAAAACACTCAGTTTAGGCCCACGTCCATCTTAGCACACTGTGACTTCGCGACTGTAATTACTGCGCGAATGAAAGTTTCCATCCTATATTTATAAAAGCAAGAAGTCGGCGGGGAGGGAACACAGGGCCACAGAAAGTACATGGATGAGGTTACAGTAATTACCAGCCATTTCTAATGCTATTTTACTGAAAACACTAGGTCTCGCGGCTCGTTGTGTACAATTATTTAGACTCAGACACGTTTTTTCTCAGAGGAAAGGGGGAATTTTTTTAAACATTGCCGTGCTATTCTAAAACGAGGGACGTGAAAGATGATAATTAGACACTACCAGTCAAGACAGAAAATAGTATTTTAAAAACGTTTATACATTTTTTTGATTTATGCAAAGGCAGGACCTTGCTTTGTGAACATCATGTCCTATTGACTGTGCCCGACCCTCGGGTGAAAGGACACGGAGCTGGACACGCAAAAAAAAAAAACAGCGTACGACACAGCAAATAGACTGGAATTCAGCCGATTTATAGCCGTAACTGTTATAGATCTCCACGTTCCACGGCCTATGACTTCACAGAAAAAAAACAGAGAGATGTTTTCTGCTTATGACAATCCAGAAAGGCAGCCTTGTCAAGAAATCACTGCATCGCTCTGATGCCGTCTTTGTGATTTCACTCGGCGACCCCGGCCCCTCCTGTTGGCACTCACTCTCCTCGTCGTCCTCGTCGACGGGTGGGGGGCGAGCCGACGGCATCTGCTGGATCTCTCGCCTGGTCTCCTCGGTGGACTGCAGTGGCCCCAGCTGGTGCTCCTGCTGGCCCACCCAGTTGGAGGAGAAGCCGCCGTCATCGTCCTCGGCGGGACTGAGAGGGGCTGGGCCTGCTACTGCTGAGGACAAAAGGACGTTCAGACGTGGGTTAGCTTAGCCCGAGAGACTGACCACAGGGGCGGTGATCGCAGGTATTAACGCAAGTATTCATTTCAGAAGTATCGTTGAAACGATTGGTCGAATGAAATAAAAGGCACTACAGCAAATCAACTTAAACTACCCTTTTGAGGGAGGCATGTCCAATAGGATGCTAGAGTGGTGTTGACGAGCTTTCTGCACCACTGTTCAACACTCACCTTGACTCTCAGGTTGAGCCTCTGCTGCTGGGGCAGGGTTGCTGGTCGAGTTTCTCCTGGGTCGGTCAACGTCCGCCATGTTGACTAACCAAACCATTGTGGCTGAGCAAAAAAAAAAAAAAAGAAGCAAGTCACACATTATAGACATCCTCGCGATCTTAGTTTATAGCCACCACTTACATCGGATATTTTTCATTCAAGAAGATTGAAACTACAGTCAGAATTTGCAACAACACGCATCACATCTAAACTATTTTATCTCTCACATATCTTTAATGGAGGTTTGTGCATAAGTGGGAATCACATCCATTCCCATAGTATGTGCAAATTAAAACATTTTGAATTGTGAACTTCTATGATTTTTTTTATTTTAAGTTGATCTTTTAGTGGTTTGAACTTGAATCTGTGAACGGGTTTGTGGCTGGAACCTCACAGGAGTAGATGAGAGCCGGGAAGATGGGTTCATTCCTCTCCTGAGCCGTCTCCACCAGGATCCTCAGCGGCCCTTTGGGACACAGCACCGCCAGCAGATCTATGGAAAGACAAAGGAACACAGTCAGCCGGACACATTACATCGCAGTCATTTAGCGGACTCTTTAGTCCAAAGCGACTTACAACGCGACTACAGTCCCCTTTGAGCAATTTAGGGTAAAGTGCCTTCCTCAAGGGCACGCTAGAGGTGGTGCTCCCAAGTGGGTTGGACTAAAGTCCGTTTGGTCCCCCGGTACCATTTTGTACTCACAATGCCACCACTATCCTCACAGCACATGAATTCCCGAGAACAGGGCTCTGTAACACCAACGTATCCAATGTGATTTGCAACGTGTGAGGGAAGAGTGAACACAAACATGTTTTTGGGTTACAAGTACAAGTGCGAATTCCAGAAGTACTCTGTGCCGCTAAAGCTGTGGAAAGAGGTGGTATAGTTTGAGTTTTCCGGTTTGTTTGTATACTTGACCTCCACAGTGTGCTCAGAGAATACACAGCAGGAAGTCAGAGGTTTTGCAATCTTGGTGGTTAAAGGCACTTAGCTCACACCCTCACACCTTCTTTTCACATCCGCACTTCAGATTATAGGTTTTATTTTAGGTTTCAAACGTTAAACCAAATCCTTCACTTCAGTGCAGTAACATCACCAAAAAGACCACACAACCTCAGGGTTCTTAAGATAGGCTGCAGTCTAAGACATTTGCTTTGTGTGAGCAAAACTTCTTGATCGACTAGTTCTATTTCTAACGCCATTCTATTAAAACAGGGTTTTGCTTTTTCCAATAGTAATCAATAAACGGGGTGGAACACTTAAGCTATTGATCCTTCAGAAGCACCCCGACTACAAGCTAAAAAGGATAGGACCGGGGCTAGAATCAGGGTATGACATACAAGTCAGACCATTTTTCTAAAGCACCGGTTCTCACCATATACAGATATGACAGCCAGAATGAGCCAGGCAGTCCACTCTGGCAGGTACTTGATGAAGACCAGGGCCATGAGGGCACTAATCATGATGAGGTAGGCTTGTTGAAGTCGCAAGGGCCCCTTCCAGTGTATACAAATCATGCCCACCACGCCAAAGTTCCAGATGATCACAATCAGAGTGATGTAATCCATGGCCACGTTGTAGGTCTTAAAAACCTCCCTAAACGGAAAGACACCACGGGAGTTTCGAGTTACCGAGTGCCATTTGTTCACAAAGAAAATTAGGTGAGCCGTCACTGATAGTCTAAATGTATTTAACCCCTATTACGTGAACCAGAGACAGGAAAGACAGACACTCACTTGAGGTAGATATAGGAGAAGAAAAACAGCAGGAGCAGAGAGGAGAGGAACAGCCACCCTTGGATTACCTGTGTGAACAAAGTCACCCATTATAACGTGCCTGTTATTTAGCAGTTTTAATATAAAAAAAAAAATTACATAGAAAACGGTGCACAGAGGCCACCTATATGAAACATGTTTGTTTTAGTGTTGTCGGTATACAATTTTTTTAATTAACAGAAAAAAGGTAAATATGGCTCACAAGCTTAAAATGTCTGTTTCAGTGCTGTCTAAGGTAGAGTGGACTAAATGTAGTCTTAAAAAAAGTGAAATTATGAAGAGACAAACAATGAACAGAGGACACCATCGAACAATTCCTGTTCCAGTATTGCAAAGATAAAAACTGAAAAGATGGACTGAACCATTATTCTGATACAGGGTATAGGTTACCTTGTAGCAGCGGTACTTGTATAACAGTACCAGCACCATTGTCATGAAGATGATGACACTGATCATGATGGTAGCGTTCAAGACAGAGTTGACGGCTCTCTGTCCCAGTGTCTCTGTGTTTTCGGGAAACGGTGTGTATATGCTGCAGACAGTCACATTAACAAAAGAACACCTTAGAACCTGTGATTTGTAACAGTCCATAAAACAAAGGTATCCATCACAGAATCAAAAACATGTGGGCTAATGAGGTATGAGGAAATATACATTTTTTTTTTTTTTTTTTGGCCAGATTGCTTGGAACTAGAGATATAGTATATATAAGGGATATGGGCAATCTCTGTGTGTTTGATATCATGCTGTACTATCCCCATCTAGTGGCCCTGCTAACCAGTTGCTATTCAAAATTAAAACAAATGAGGTAATCACACACACACACACACACACACACACACACACACACACACACACACACACACAAACCC
>JAVQJS010074185.1:0-12719 GCA_036024795.1 Galaxias rostratus
CACATACACACACACACACACACACACACACACACACACACACACACACACACACACACACACACACACACACACATTACTTGACTGATGTGGGGCAACAGCGCTAACCACTGAGCCACCATGCTAAAGTCCAATATATTAATATTATTGATTTATATATTTCTTCTTATTTTATCATTATCGAGATCTATCTATCTATCCATCAATCTATATTTTTTTTTACATATACTACTACTTATTGTGTGATAACATAGTATAACTTATTTATATCATACCTGAAGTAACTTATTGCATTGTACATGTTTAGGTTTATAGTAATTTTCTGCTAATCAGTGAATGACACAACAAAGCGTCAATGTTAATTCTCCTTAAGTTTTAAAGCAGCAAAAGGTTTCCAAGGCAGCTCTTGTAAATGATTTGGAGGCTGTGAAGTATGTTTGGCTGCAGTGTGTTTGTCGCCAGAGGAAGGCCATTACTCATACAGACAGTCAGAAAAAAAAGGTAATTTCCCCTGACTCAACTTCACTCTGCTGCTAGGCTCACATACTGTACACACGCACTCTTGCGCGCGCACGCACGCGCACACACGCACACGCACACGCACACACACACACACACACACACACACACACACACACACACACACACACACACACACACAGTCTGACAAGTGGCAGAAAGATGACACAGCACTTTATTTACATAGCACATATTTACTATTCGCAGTATCTCTCATAAATGCATAAACACATTCTCAATCACACACACACACACGCACACACATATTCCCAAACACGCACACAGCTTTTTTTGACAGATACAAAGGACGTCCATTAGCAGGAGGCACAGGTTGTCCTCCTGCTCGACAGAGGGAAGGCTTACAGAGAGGCCCACAACAAGCCTTGACCATACATACCTGCCAAATACAGTTTGTTTTAGGCCACAAAAGGTGGCGGGCGCACGCACGCCCACCCCCATCCACCCACCCACCCACCCACCCACCCACACACCCACACACATACCCACACACACACACACACACACACACACACACAACTTACTCAGAGAGAAACAACTGCACGTCCAAAGGGCAAATTAATACACAAGCTGACAGTGTGTTTGTGTTTGGGCAGAGGGAGAGCGCTGGTAGGAAACCACTTAATTACGCCAGACTAATTAAACTGATAACGAATCAATGGCCTCCCCCTCATGGACCTCTAATCTGTCCGCCTGTTAAAGTGTCTCCAGTGTGTTTTGATTCATTTGTTTATGTGGTCGGCCTCTTAGTGGCATAGATGTGTCATTTGTGTGCAGGGTGTCCGCATCTGACATCTGAATCATTTGAGAGTCTGGTTGTGTGTCTATGTATAGGTTCCTCAACTTTGTATTGTGTGTGTGTGTGTGCGTGTGTGTGTGTGTGTGTGTGTATAAGTGCTTGTGTCTTGATGTATTTGTAGTGTGCAGCAGGGATATCTTTCATAAACAAAATCCATAGAACAACCATAAAGTAGTAGGAAATTTGTCAAAAGTACAATCAAATCAGGTGTGTTTGAATTAATCCAGTCAATCAAACAGGCCAACGAAATCTTTCCAGCCCGTTAAATACATAATGCCGTACTGGCCTGTAATTAAGATTTCTCTTTCACAAAAGAACCAACAGTAAAAGGTAGTGTGTGATGGAACCGTGTGTGGCCATGTTGAGCCATACAATGGATCTACACGGCTTGTTGCTTTTCATGATGATTGCTTAACCATTAACCTTGCCTTAAGGTGTCCAAAGTGATATTAATGACTCTAAAAACCAATTTAAAACTGTCATGCTCTGCCAAGATTCTTGAGTCTATAGCTAGTTCTAAGATGCACTTCTGCCCTTTGGCAGTTGATTAGTCCCTAGGAATACCTTCTATCTGTCCTGTACTATGGGGTTTACGTGCCCAAACCTGTCCATCCATGTATCTGTCCTGTACTATGAAAAAGAGCTGACTAGTTTCCATCACTAACCTGACCATGTGAATGAGTGAATAGCTGTAGTCCCCTGCACATTATGGCAGGCAGGGATATTAGAAGCCGTATATATGGGTCTTTAAAAGAGTGGGTGGTCCACACTGAAGGAAATGTTTGGTGCAAAACTGATTACTGGTGTTCTTCATTAATGTTCTGCCTGACCAGACAATGAGTCCAGGGGCAAAGACATGATCTCTCTATTTTACTGTGCTAACCAGATTAGCATGTTCTGAGCTCGAATACAATACACCCGTGTCTCAACTGTTTAATGGTAGTCCTCTTATCCCCCAACTGTGCATTTTGAACTCCAATATAAACATCATCATATCACAACCTCTTAATGGCAATTCAAAAAACACACACACACACAAACACTCACTCACTCGGTCACTCACTCGGTCACTCACTCACTCACTCACTCACTCACTCACTCACTCACTCACTCACTCACTCACTCACTCACTCACTCACTCACTCACTCTACCTGAGAACAGCCACCACTCTATTCACTGCATCTTGGACGACATCTTTGACAGACAGGTCCAGTGGCCCCACAGCCACATCCAACAATTTCCTGATCTGTTCCAGTGGCTGCCCGTGCGTCGCCATGGTTACGGCCAGGGCATGAACCTTGATTTTCTCTGAACGGGAGAGGTCGTAGGCACGGCTGTAATCCTTCAACTGCCCCTGAAGTAGACATGCAAGAGAAAAATGAATGGTGACATTTTGAGAGGCCTTTATGTAATGACAGAGAGACAAGGAACACACACACCAAGTATGCATTAATCTATCTATTCAATATGCAAACTGCCCTTATGATAATTCTCTCCTAAATGATTTAAACTAAGCCTGACAGGATTTTAACGTCAGATAATTTTTCTTTTAGGTTAGGTTTTTGTTATAAGCCTACCCTGGGTTTAAAACCTGCAAAGCGTGCAAATGTTTATTTAAAAAAATATATATATACAGTATATGTATGGATATTTTGTTGATGCAATTCTGTTTTGTGTTTACTGTGCAAACTAAACACAGAGACAAAGAAATAGAGTGAATTGGGTAAACAAAGTGGTTGAAAGAAATCACATAGTCCAGCCCGACTGTGAATGTTGCTAGGCCTGGGAGTTGAATGCCTGATTTCAGCCTCTTCAAGCCCAAGCAAAGACATCATCAGGGATAGGCAGCCATGCACAGGACATTCCAGTCAAACATAACCAAATACAGTTCATTACCCTGCACTAAAGTCTGGTTGAGCTATAACGAGAACCAGACAACTGGGTGTAGGTTTAATTAGGGATAGGTACTGAAACTCTCTATCAATTAGGCCCGAGGCTGAATTATGGAAGACCATGATATTGACGTTACAGGTTAGGCTGTCTACACTGATGAAAAGAAATGTCCTATTTAGTACTCCAACGTGACTTAAACGTGACAAGACACGCATGCAGTCTTTGGTGCTACTTACAATGGCAAATAGACCGAAACATTAAAAATGGTGGAGAAATGCGGTATTTGGCAGTCTTATCTTGTACATATTTCATTGTTGCATCATCTGCGCTACTTGTGCTTGGTATGTTCTGTTTATCAAACTACAGTGCATTCGGAAAGTATTCAAAGTGCTTCACTTTTTATGTTATGGCTTTATTTCAAATCATTCATCATTTTTTTTCTTCAAACTTCTACACACAATACACCATAACGACGCTGTGAAAAGTTTTTTTGAGATTTTAGCAAATTTTTAACTTTGTGGCAAAGGTTGTGAATAATTATGTGCCTGTTTTTAATTTTGAGGAGAACATTAATTTAATACATTTTGGAATAAGGCCGAAACAAAAGAAATTGTGGAGCGCTGTGAATACTTTCTGGATGCACTGTATATGCTAGCAGCCCAGAGAAGAGCACACATATGTTATTAGCTACCTTGGACTCACACCACCAGATTCAAGGACAGTTTCTTTCCCCAAGCCATCAGGCTTTTGAACAATCACACTTGAACCCCCACCCTCCACACACAATAGGCCACTTTGATTTTTACTGTCACTTTATACGGACTCCGTCACCTTAGTACCCCATACAACGGTCATCTCTATAACTTATAGTTGTATATTTTGAATGAGATTTTATTTACTTTGCATTATATTTTATTGACCTATTTTGTTATATTATATTAATGTCTGCAACTATACAGTGTTATCAAACGCAGCCTGTGTCAAACGCTCATGGCAGACAAGGAAACGTCAAAGCTCCATGGCTAAACATGTTGCCTACCCAATTTCCATAAAGTGTTAAGATTTTGGAATTGGAGAAAAACAATGTCAATCCACATGTCCTCCTGGGCAATTTCCCCCATCTTACAAGGAAATTTGTACAAAATATCCAAGGTTGTCTGGTACAACTGCCTGTACAACTGTCTGTGAGATGAAATTGCAAATGAGTGTGTCTTGAAACTAAAAGATCAATACAATCGTCATTGATATAGTTTTAAAACTAAATATGACTGATCTTTAACACTACAAAGGTCAGCCTGTTAAGACTGAATGACCCTTTGTTATGGTTACCTTTCTATATGTGTAACCAGTTGGATGTAATCTGTTACCCTATTGCCATAATACTTGCAATTACCTGTTTTACAAATACAAACTTTGTCAGCAACGCTCACATTTTACCATGTGTCGGCACAAATGGTCACACATTGTTTTTTTAGTTTTAAATGCTCTTAAGTTAATTATTGGGCAAAATCGGTGTGCAAGAGAAATGGCATGAAACAGAGAGTTAAGCTACACAGTTAAGTTTGGTTTTTAATGTTATGTTTGATTTAAATTTTTCAAATATCTGTGTGTGTGCACATAAGCACACATTGTATAAAAGCCCACACACCCAAAAAACAATAATGAGAAGAGTTTACCTGCTGACTCTCACTGAGTGAAAGGATAAAGGCATTTCCCAGTGTGTCCAGGTGAGCCAGGGACTGCTGCAGGTGAGCCAGAGCCTGGTGGTATTCCTGAGCTAGCGTGTTGGATCCCCCCTCCAGCTCCTCATCCTCACCACCCCCTCCTCGTCTTCTGGACTTCTCAGCAAGCTGGCGCAGGGCTTTAGTTGCCCGCTTTATCAACTCAATCCGGGTCTGCCGGCCCAGCTGCAGGAGGCAGAGGGGGGTCGGAGACATGGATGAAAAAGAATGTAGAGAGGAGAGAGATAAAGAAAGGGAGGGGAAAAAGAGACGACAAGAAAGAGAGAAGAGGGATTACGCAAACATTGAGTTGCCAGACATTTTCTTCTTAAAAACCAGGGGTGCCATATCTATCAGTGCTGCAATTAAGGTGAAGGCTCCAGGGTCTGAATCTGAATGCTGGTATATGTCCTTATGTGGAGACGTGTGTTTTAGAAAAGGACTTCAAAAGTGGTGTGTGGGTGTGTGTGTGTGTGTGTGTGGGTTGGTAGCTTGGGGCTTGGTGTAATTGATAATATTTGGTGAGTGCAGCTCAGCCATTCATAGGAAGAGGAGGCCCTTGGCTACAGGGGGTTCCACTACATTGCTTTCTCACACACATCCTTTCCTAGCAACCTGGGCAAAACTTGCATCCTTCATCACATATACCCCTTACTTGCAGCCACGGTAAATCTTACATCATCCATAATAATAAAAAAAACAAAAAAAAACACACACACTTTCTGTCATATTTAAGAAAACATTGTAATTGTCTTATGATTGCCTAGTATCATCCACGAAAGGTTGAGCACACATTAAATAGATAAAATAAAAGCCTGTAGACTCTATAAGTGGACAGAAGCACAAACATGTTAAGTGTTGGGATCTGGCCAAAAGGACGCAAAGCCTGTTGGGAGTTGGAGTCCAAGGAGCTCTACATTAAAGGCCTTCAAAGTGACTAAACCAAGGGAAAGAATATGACATAGGCTATATGCCAACTGAATGTTAGGGTCAGTAAACAAAGAAATCATAAAACCTGATCAGCTGCTTCCACGGAGAAGGTGATGTCATCCAGGAAGTCAATGGCGTCTGCAGGATGCAGCCTATCAAAGTACTTGGCACAGGTGTCATAAGCGTGGAGGAAGTCTTGGTCTGATTGGGGTGGTCGCTTTAGAAGCTGGGGATCACCTTTCCAGAAGAGCTTTCGTAACCACAGGGCATGGACAGCACTAGGCGACACAGTGCTAGATAGAGGCAATCGGCCGGCGAGTTTCGAGATGGACAGAACGTTCTGACTGGTGAGAACAGGTTCCAAAGCAACTAGGGGGTCTGAATCGCCATCTGTCAGCTGTCGATAGTTCAGTCCTAGAGGGAAGACAATTCATACATACGTATTTTATGCTACTGCACCTATTTAATTTTTTTTCCAAAAACACTTATTTATATGCATAAAGGCAAATAAAAACACAAATGAATCTGTGCATTTCGATTGAATATATAAAAAATGTAAGATATTCTATACAACACACTCTAAAATCAACATTTTTAAATACATTTTTTAACTTTTTCATATTTATCAGAATCAATAATAACTCAGAAATCCTTTTTTGGTCTAAAAGAAAAATTTACTTTGTTGTAGCAAAAAAAGTGGATAGTGCAGATAAAATAAACTCATTCAATTAAGAGACAAGCACACATTATAAAATCCCATCAAAAAAGTACACATCCATGGTAAATGTATGTAACCAGTATAAAAACTGTATAAGTATATATGTTGTACATAAGTATGGTGGTCTACCAGGGGCCGTGATGGGTCTAAAGTCTGACTGCTGCAGGAAGGAAGGACCTGCGGTATCTATCTGTGACACACCTTGGATGACACACCCTTTGTTACCACAGAGCCAAAGAAGGTCTTCAGGAGTGCTCCCTGGACTCCAAAAGACCTCAGTCTCCTTGACAGGTGGAGTCTGCTCGGACCCGTCTTGCACAGAGCAGCGAATTGTCTGTCCAGTCTATTGTTCCGGTGAAACCCCAGGTATTTGTAAGATTGAACAATCTCAATATCCATAACCTGGACGTTCACTGTCGTGGGTGGAGAATGTCGGTGCCTCCTGAAGTCCACCACCAGCTCCTTGGTCTTCCCTGCGTTGAGCTGGAGGTGGTTCCTCTGGCACCAGAAAGCAAAGTCCTGAGTAAGTTGTCTGTACTCACTGCCGTCCCCATTAGAGACAAGGCCGACCAAAGCAGAATTACCAGCAAAGTTCTGCAGGTGGCAGGTTGATGTGTTGTAGGTGAAGTCTGCAGTGTAGAGGGTGAAGAGAAACAGTACCAGAACCATTCCTGGGGGGGCACATGTGCTGCACATGATTGTGTCCGAATGACACTCCCTGGTCTTCACGTACTGTGGACGGTTGCTGAAGGTAGTCCAGGATCCAGCTTGTTCCCCAGCATCATGGGCTGGATAATGTTCAAACTGCTTCACTGAATAAATCCAAAAACATGATTCTGACTGTGCCCCCAGCCTTCTCCAGATAAGAGAGCAATATCTACATGAGATAGATGACATCATCATCTACCCCAATCCCAGGTTGAAAGGCAATATAACTACAGTGAGCCCATTGGTGGTTTCACAAGGGGACGAAGATAGCCAAAGACCAGCCTCTCCAGGATCTTCATCTGCTGCGATGTCAGCACCACCGGCCTGTAGCCGTGAAAGTCCTTGGGGAAGGGGGGGGGGGGGGTCTTTGGCACAAGTATCAAACAAGATTTTTCCACAGTTTTGGTACCATCCATTGCTTCAGGCACAGGTTGAATAGGAACTCCACAATCCTACACAGCTGGTCTGCCCGGGATTTGAGGAGCCTTGAGCTGATGCCATCTGAGCGTGCCACCTTCTTTGCCGAGTTCCCTCCTCACCTGCATTGTTATGAAGGATGGACAAGGTGGATGTTTCAGGTGGGGGTGGGAGGTGAAGCAGGAGACAGAGTGGATGTGTTGAGTGGTCAAGAGCTGAGGAATTAGGGAGGGTGGAGGTGGGGGAGGTAACATGGCCATTTCCAGGCAGTGAGGACAAAGGGGGTTGCAGCAGGGGGGAAGGAGCCAGGGAAAGGACGCCTGACTGATCTAATCTGTTGAAGAAAATGTCATTCACCCACTTTAGGTCCCCCTTGGGCTGGGTGTCTGGTTCCTTGTACCATAGTTTTTAGGTCTCTCCAGACTTGGCTGACATTCCCTCTGTATAATCTCAGCTCATCCTTGGTACCTGAACCAAAATAATCCAGGGTATGTTGTTTGAAAAACACCGTACAGTCCTGTTGGGTACGACGTTTTCCATACAAAAGTTGAAATACTCAGTGAATCAGTCAGTATGGCTGTTAAAGCTGTCCTCCCCATGAGAATCAGCAAACATATTCCACACAGTAGTGTCAAAACAGTCTTTCAGAGCCTCCTTCAGACTCATCAGACCATCTCTTCACAGTGAGTGTGGACACTGGCTGCCTGTTGACAATGCGTGTACACAGGCAGGAGGTGTACCAGGTTGTGGTCAGGTCTGCCCAGGAGAACATAAGGTGATGAGCTGTATGCCTACTTGGTGTTGGCATACAGAAAGTCCTGTATTGTATTGTCTTTGGTGGGGCAGGTCACATATTGGAAGAATGTGGGTAGAGTGGTAGATAGAAAGGCATGATTACAGTCTCTAGATATCAGAAGGACATTTGGGTGCTGTGTCTGCTGCATGCTTACAGTAGAGTTGATGACGTCACACGCTACGTTGGCGCTAGCAGTGGGGGGATACACGCAGCTACTGCAATAACATGCGAGGACTCCCGCGGCAGATAGAATAGTCTCATGCTAACGGCTAGTAGCTCAATGTCCCCACTGCATAGCTGCGCTCCTTGGGGTTACCCTGTCTATCATTCACTAGCCCTCCTCCTTTCCTCTTACCACTTTCTTTCGTCCTGTCTGCCCGCAACAGATGAAAACTTTCCAGTGTTACCTTCGTGTCCGGAGTAAGCCATGTCTTCGTGTCTAGCATAATGCTACCTCCCCATACTCCCACTGGTGCCGGGTCAGCGCCGCTAGCTCGTCCATTGGTGTCCTCATTGGTGAGAGACCGTACATTCCCCGTAATGATGGATGGAAAGACGGGTCTGAACCGTCTTTTCCAAACCCTCTGCTCAGCCCCAGCATGGCATCCCCTTCTCCTCCTAAACTCATGGGGGACATTGGGTCTCTCAGTGGTTGCATCACCATGCTGCGGGATGCTAACAGCAGATTCCTGGTGTTGACAATGAGGTGTTGGCTGAACATGGGATCCCCGGACACAGATACAAAAACAGTAAAGGAACCAAAAAGAGCGAGTGTGATGTCCATGGTGTACCAATACTTAGATAAAGTGTATTTATAACAGAAGTGCAAAAGGTAAGTTAAAGAGAAACTACTCAGCGGTGAGCAACCGGATGCTATTATGAATATTTAATGGATTTTGTATATATATATATACTTGATTCATAATGCTGTTTGAGAGATAATAGTGTGGTTGATTTTGTGCGCTTGTGTGTGACGTGCATGAGAGCGCGGAAGCATTCTGATGTGCATTTGAACGGACAGTGCATCCGGAAAGATTTCACAGCGTTTTACTTTTCCACATTTTGTTTCACAATGCTTCACTTTTTGAACATTTTCTCTGGCCGTCTCAAGATCAGCTCAATAATTTCAAATGTAATCTTCTATAGCTTTTGATGTCATCCATAACTACTTGTAACTTTCTCAAAGACTTCTCCACTGTTTCCACACGCTTTTCAAGGCTGTTGACGTACCTGCAACATTTTGAATATCCGTACAAGTGCGTTCTATCTGGTTAAAATCTATAATATGATAATATAATATAATATTTTAATATTTTTTCCATACAATTTTTTCCAATGACCGTTGATAATAAAAATACATTTAATTTATAGCCGCCTTTCTAGACGCCCTAGGTCACCCACCGTACATGACCTAGAAAAATAAACAAAGTACACAAAAAAGTCAAAATATAAAATTTTACACAAGATGGCCGAACGTTGTTGAGGAAGGCAACATCAATATATAAACAAACATATATGGATACAAATATACGTATATATACATATATGTACAAAGTCACATACTTGTGACTATAACTTAAGTGCCCTCTAGAGAAACAACGTGCCTACACGCTCTCAAGCACGTCACATGCAAGCACAGGAAAACACCCGCCCTATTATCTCTGCTGTTCTGGAAACATTTTAAAGCACTGCTTCAAGGTAAAGTCTGTGATTTGTAAATATATTAGCAATCTGTGTCTGGATAGGATTTACAGAGTGACATCCTGAAGTGTGATTAACACCCTAAGCATCACTCAACTCCTTTGATCAAAAGATACCACTTCTCCTTTGGAACTGAAAACCACGCACACGTATCTGGTGAACATCTGAAACATCATGAAAATCTAGCCGTCTCTAAGACAGAAAGTTCAAATGCAGCGTGTATTTAATTGCATTTGCTTGGTTTACATGTTGATGTCTGCCAGCTCCCCCATGGCATCTATGCTCAGTGCGATTCACTGCCACCACAAAGAGTCATTACAGGGACAGCATGGCCCATCGGAGGCCTTCAAAAACAGAACATTGTCTCCTGGGAACCAAATGAATAGAAGTATGACTGAAAACCTGCATAAAGACTAACACCACGACCAAACATACACACAGACATGTGGGCTCACTCAGACAGACAAGCTTCTCCGGGGACTAGTGCACGTGTGTGTATCTGTGTTTAGGGGAGAAACCTGATCTGAGCAGTAATTCTCTGGGTAGAAGAGACTGTGCCAATCCCTTTCACAGCTGATTGCTTGTGTGTATGTGTTTCTGTGATGTACCTGTCTAGTTGTAAAAGTGAGAATAAACATACAACTTTAAAAGTGTGAATTTAAAGTGTTTCAATAAACTGCATGCTAATGTGCAAATGTAGGAATGTTAAGCAATGTGAAGGTGGTGTTTGTTCACAACCCTTTTTATGTGTGTGTGTGTGTGTTACATGTACTGTAGATGAACTGTGTACAGGTGAAGAAAAGGCTACGGCGATGATAAATAATTGCATAGAAAGAAAACGGACAAATCCAGAATGTGTTGGTCACTACTGTCTACGTGTACTCTGAGTGGATCAAAGTCTGAAGTTATCAGGGACAGTGGAAGGAGATAAGCAATGAACACTCAAATATAGATTCCCATTACTAAGATTGAGTGACACAGCATTGATCACACACACACACACTTCACACCTAGAAAACACTTTAATTAAAAGGGAGGGATCCAGAATGGATCCTATTAAGTTGAGTTGTAACTCACCGCTAGCCACAGCACACAGCTTCTTTAGCAGCTTGACATGCGAGTCAGGCTTTATGGTGCTAGAGGTGCAGTGGGGGTCGCAGCCAGAGGCATCCAGCAGAGTGTAGTAATACAGCAGCCGGGCCAGGTCGCTGCCCTCGATGCTGGGCAGGACGTACTTGTTCATGTGGGTAAAGAAGGCCTCTGGAAGGTTCTTAAGCGTGCCGAAAAGGCCCAGGGTGTCACTGCGTGCCTCAATTTCTTTGGTGGAGAGACTGGTGTGCATGATAGAGTGTGTGGGTGGATACAAAAGAAGAAAGGACAAAAGAGAAGGGTTGTACAGAAAGGAAGTTACATAGAGGGGGGGGGGGGGAGTAAGGAAGTTAGTCAAACTAATTGGTGTTTTTGTCATTTTGAGTTTGTTACAATAAACAAATAGTCAAACCTAACAATATCACACCTGGAACAAAAGGATGTAAGCCTTGGATTGTAACAGGAAAAAAATAAATCTGGTAAAAACATGAAATAACTATTCCTGTAACATACAGCACTGATCTTATACCAGTAAATCAAATATGATGAACGTACATGTATTTGAGACTATTTCCATAATTCATTAGCTTTCTGTCTTCATAGGGAAGGATTGACAAGCTCTGCAACTTGTGCTAATAGAATTTTGTTTCTGCGGAGACTAGGTTCGTGTGTGTGTGTGTGTGTGTGTGTGTGTTAAATATTCCCCTGTCACTAAGCCTTTGCATTCTGATGAACAGAAATGGTTTATAGAGTGCACTTGGCAATAAATCAAAACCGGCCTTTTTTTACGGTGCATGGACTGGATTCTTTCAGAGCCCTAATATTTCTATATGCACTCATGTCCTTGTCTTGTGGAAAAAGACTATGCATAGGAGGACGGCCTATATATACAGAGCATGACAACAATAACAGATTGTGCTATAACTGAATTCAACAAAACCAAAGCAGTATTGCATGCCCAGATGGACAGTACAAAACTCAGGAAAAGCACTATGGGGAAACCCTAAGGGCAAACACTGGGGGAAAACACTGGGTGGGGGGGGGGGGGACACAGGGGGGAACACCGGGGGGGAAACACACTGGGGGAAACACATTGGGGGGAAACACACTGGGGGGGAAAACACTGGGGGGGAAAACACTGGGGGGAGAAACACACTGGGGGAAACACTGGGGGGGACACTGGGGGGAAAACACTGGGGGGAAACACTGGGGGGAAAACACTGGGGGGAACACTGGGGGGGGGGGGGACACTGGGAGGGGAACACTGGGGGGAAACACACTGGGGGGAACACACACTGGGGGGAAACACTGGGAGGGAACACTGGGGGGAAACACACTGGGGGGAACACACACGGGGGGGAAACACTGGGAGGGAACACGGGGGGGGGGGAACACGGGGGGGGAAACAC
>JAVQJS010074232.1:0-24943 GCA_036024795.1 Galaxias rostratus
ATATCAACATTTGAAAAATAGTTATATCATAAAGTAATACCATACAACTACATACACTGAACACTTTCCATGGAATGTAGAAATGTATTGCAATTATTTGTATGCAAACAGATTTCTTATAGTTATGGTTCTGCAAATTTAAAACAAAATAAAACAATAACTGAGGATAGAGTGCACACTTATCACCTTTCATTTAAAATTGTTCACATCAATATCAGGATGAACCATTTAAAATATGTAGTGTATATATACAATGAAAAATATATACTGTATATTTCTGCACTTTAGTGATGAATTGGATTGAAGTCTGGAAAATTCATAATAAGGAATGTTTACCTTTTCAGCCTTAAAAGACTTGATTGCTTGTTAGCCCACATATTGTTGGATCAATGCTACATAATACAGCCACGTTATACAATAGGTTTTTGTAGATATTAAGATCTGAGCAGAAACTATATTTTTGGACGAGTCCACATTTTTTCACCTGTGCTCCTCAGCAGTGACCTCATTGATGAGCATCAAGTGGGCCCAGTGGTTCAAGTGGCTGCTATACGAACGCACGCTGATTTTTTTTTCTTTGGTGTTTCTCTCATTGAATTGCTCAGATTTCTCAGTTAAATGATACACCAAAGGGGTGTCAATGCCAACAATGCAGGGTATGTGGCTCTTTCAGCAAGTCTTCCCGCTTGAAGCCTCATGTGCTCCAGGGAAACATGCCACCACACTTACTGCACCTAACGAGGAACACACATAGCAATTAAACAAGGGACGGTCCGCGCCATGTTTTTGCTCCTGCTTCCATTTCTTTGCTCTTTTCGCTATTGTCTTAGAGAAGATATAACCCTCCCTTGAGTTCCAGCATTCAATGTTGGCTTCTCTGTCAGCGGGTTGTGATATGTGGACATCAGTGCTTCCTATTCTCTCCTAGTCAGGAGAGTAAAGGAGTTGGGTAAAGGGGTGAGTGGGTCGGGAAATGGGAGCTAATGGTTCACATCAGGCAGCTCTAGAATGGGATGCTAACGAGAGAGGGGTGTGTGAGAAATAGAAATGTAAACACTCGTGCTGAGAAGACTATATAATCGCTCACACAGAGCATTAAGCTAGCCGGCTGGTTGAAAGGAGAACCGTCTGGTCGTGGAAATTTAAAGCAAATGAAAGCCCAGTTTCAATGGGCTCAGCGGGCATCCTGCCCTGAGCTCAGATAAACAAACAAATTGATTTTTCTCCTTTTGAATGGTATAGTGTACGCAATCGGAGTTGGTCTTTGTTGAGAGTAGTAGTAAAAGTCATTCTGTTTTATTTGTATGTATTGCTCTATCTGACACAAAGCCCAGGTTTCAACCAACCACACATTATGTTGCATATGTCTGTTTCTGTTTGAATTAGTTTGTTTTTTTGTTTGTTTGTTTGTTTTTACTTTAACAGCAAATCTACCCTGTTTTGTTCCCTACAGTTTTTTACCTTTGAGCAGTACAAAAAGCTGTTGAATCTCACCCCTTTGTCTCTTACTCCTGGTTTGGTAAGACTTGACAACCAACTAAGTACACATACCCTCAGTACACCCACACACTCACACTTTGGTACACTCCCCAGTGTAGTAGTCATCACTTATAGCCAGGTATGCCATGCAGACCAATTGATAGTAGGGGACTTTCTCGTCTTAAACAAGCATCTCCCTCTCAACATGCATGAGTCAGCAGTGTAATAGAGACTGATTTCCCATTTGCAGTGCAGGTCTCTGCCCTGCACCCATTCAGGTGACAGCCCTGTGTCAGGTATGATAGATGGCCTACCTGCGTCTCAGCCTCTCCTCACAATGACTGGCCTGGCCTGGCTCGCTGCAGCACATCCCCGGCATGTTTGCACAGCCAGCCCAGGGGAAATGTTTACCTGTCCCATCCATCATGCTTTATTTCCCCCTAGCTAACCCCTGGCCTGCCCCTCTACCTTGAGTGCTTCTTCAACCTCTCCTCCCTGAAAGGCCCACAGGTATCGAGTACAGTAGTGATGTAAGATCATTAGTGCTGCTGAATTACAGATTAGATTTTGATTGGCAGATGGCCGCCCTGCTGTCCAGGACTCCGGGCCCTCTCCATTTAGTTTGCGCCAGCTGAATACCTTCAGTGTGATTAATGAGGAGACGCACAGTAATAATACAAATAAGGAATTAAAATGGCGGCCTGGCTGTGTCAACAGCGCAAGGCAGGTCTGAGAAGATGGGTCCCACCCTTCTAGAGCTTGTAGTGCAGGATAACAAGGCAGGAAGAGTAATGAGTTAGAGACACGCTCTTGACGTTTTCCCATTACGCATCTCACGGCATTAGCATGCACACACACTTCCATTCTCTGTATCACATACTCTAGCCTTTAGCTGTCAGAGACACACCACAACTATCAAATTCTTTAGAGCTGTTACCTTCCCTCTCATTTCACTGTGATTTCACATATGATTTGTATTGTTTGAATATCCCTTTTACAGGTGTAGAATCCGAACCCGTATGTTGCTTGTCTTAATCATGGTTGACATTTCCACTTAGATGTTTATTAAACAATAGATGGCTAGACTTCATGAGACAAAATGTGGGTCCGAACAGATTTTTTACATGCCAAAGATCAAATGCTACTAAGTCCAATTGGCTTGAATAAACTCTGACTGTTTTCTATTCCATTTTATACAGGAATTAGCCCCACTCCTTTAAAATGTATCGATATGCATTATTTATGCATGTGTATTCATACTGCCAGTGTTCATCATTTTGCCTACTAATGTATTTGCACTATCAAAGTTGTACTCAATCTAATTGTCTATCATCCCCAGGCATTGTCTGTAGCAGGGCTGGGGTCAGGCTTGACTGAGGCTGTGGTGGTCAATCCATTTGAAGTGGTGAAAGTCAGTCTGCAGGCCAACAGAGGTGCTTTTAAAGTGGTAAGAGTGTGTTGGCCTTATCTTTGTTTATGTTATCACCCGAATAAGTTTGATGAGTTTGCATCAGAGGCCTAACCCTGCTTTCCTTTTGGTTTTCCTTCATGGTAAAGCAACCTTCTTCATTTGCACAAGCAAGACACATTATGAATACTGAGGGCTTTGGTCTTCGGGGACTGAACAAGGGGTTAACATCGACACTGGGACGTCATGGTGTTTTCAACATGATCTACTTCGGTTTCTACTTTAACGTCAAGGATGCCATTCCTGCTTGCCAGGTATTAGGTCACTTACCCCACCTGCCTTCAACTGTGTTCATCTAGAGTTCCTAATATATTTACTCAACAAATTAATCCATCAATAAAAAATAAATTGAGGTATTTTGTAAAAGACAGGCATTATTGCCAAATCAATAAATGTGTTTGTCTTGTCTCAACTATATTGAATAGAGTTTGACTGATTTTGCTAAAGACCTTAGTTGATCCATGGACTTTGAAAGAGTGGAGTGAAAACAGTGCAGGACTTCGACTCCTGTCCCTGCGCTATGCTGTGAATAGCAAATACCTAGTCTTGTTGAGCATGTTTCAGCTAGCCTCTGGGTCTAGGATATCAGCGTGCCTCAGCCACTTAGCTGTGCGGAATAGCAAACATTTGACAGTGTGATTGGTATAAGTACCGTAGCATTGGGGGGAAAGGGAAATCAAAGGGAAGCCTGTAAGATCAGTGCCTGCTAATACCTCCCCTGTTTGCTCTCCACAACATCCTCAAAGGTTCACATTACACATCCGGCAGGCCCTGATGGCCCAAACAAAAGTACATTTTGTTCAATGGAAATGTTAACATACGCCAAGCGCCACATGTATAAACCTGGGCATTAGATTAACTCCAATGGACTAATTGAAAGCAGACCATGGCACTTAACTACTAAAAGGAAGTTACAGTGAAAAAGTGAGGATATACGGTCAATATTGAAAGATTTTGAAGAGAGTTATAACGCTACACACTTTGTGAAGAATTTGTTGTTGCATTGAACCCAATTTAGTGGCTGCATTGTTTCATTTACGTGTCAGTATGGTCATTGAGAGTGATATGCATACACACGTGGAGTGTCTTGTTCAGCTTGTTTGTAGAGAGGCTAACTCACACCATTGTCTTTGGGAGAGAATAAATATTGCGTGCGCTGGCAGTTCCAGGCTGGGCTGCTGATGGATTCATTCCAAAAGCCTTTTGTCAGCAACATGAGCAATGAGGTTGCAACTCAAACGTGTCCGTAGTCAAATTACAGTTTTCCTCAGCTCAGGCTACTCTCATCTCGATTTGAATAGTACAGAGGGAGTAGATAGCACATTGCCATCATTCACGAGGGAATGTGTGAGGGGATGTTTGCTTATGGCTGTTAGGAAGTTGGTGGGAAGGCTTGATGGGTGTACTTAGGCCTAGGGTATGGTATGCCCTTCCCTACACAAAAAAATAAAGTGAGATTAGCTGTTGATTTACCTCAGCACTCAGGGTGTCCAGTCATTTGAGAAAGGCATGGACCAGCTAGGCTGCTGTCATTTGTAAAAATATCCTGGCCAATTAGCTGTCAGAACTCTCCGGGTCTGGGCTTCTTTGGTACAGTAATACCCCTGTACCAAGTCACAGCCCAATTACCCAAATTGTCCCCATATGCCTCCCCAGTCTGCCGGCATGAACCCTGTTTATAAATCCTCTCTCCTAGCTCCACAAAGTACATGTGCTTCTAACTCAGCCAATCAGAGGGCCGCACAACAGTCAGGAAGCACTAATCTGCCCCCTGCTACCATAAAATGATCAGTGCTTTCATGCCAGCTTTGCAATCATATGCACAAGCCCTTCTTACTGTCTCTGTCTCTCCCTCTTTCTATGGATTCCCCTGGTTCACTCCCACACTCACATCATCAGTCAATTACAATTTATTTAGCTGTATCAACTACATGTGATGGTTTTCTTTTGAATACATATAATGCAATACAATTGAAATGTATTTGTTTATGGCCAAAGCGTTAAGCATCAACTGTGTTAATTAGAAATGTAAAAAAATCAAATAAACTGTATACTGAATCGAAACCCTGTACTGTAGCTATAAGATGGCTAATATGGGGTGTTGCAGTTCTACCCAAGAAATTCTTTGTTCCAGCTAATTCTATCTTACTGTCTCTCTGCCTCTGTTGTCTGCCAGGACCCAGGCATTGAGTTCCTGAGGAAGTTTGCTATCGGCTTGGTGTCGGGTACCATCTCCTCCTGTGTGAATATTCCCTTCGACGTGGCCAAGAGCCGCATCCAGGGTCCTCAGCCAGTGCAAGGGGAGATCAAATACCGCAGCTGCTTCCAGACCATGGCCCTGATCTACCGTGAAGAGGGGTATGGATCATAGACTCTTTCATATGAGATGGCCAAATTAGGCGCATGAGATAGTGGGGGTATGTCACCTTGGATGTGCTCATTTAGACTGGTCCTCCACAGCATATAGCTATAACGTGAAGAGCGGGCAGACATGGCGTATTTTCCGGGCTTAATGAATCATTTAGCTTGTTAACGGGATGTTTTTACATTCTCAGAAAAGAAGAGATACCATTCCTTTACATCAGAAACAGTGGCTTTTGATTCTATCAATCCCTTACGCAGGACCAGCCCAGCTATAGAGGATAGTCACACTGAGGTATCGTGGACATGTTTATCGTTATAGGCCTCTGGAGCCCTTGGGGCTGCTGAAGGGAAGCCACTGAAGGCCTTGTCTTTCCAGGGGTGCAGAAAGGGTGCCCCTTCAGCTACAGCCAGTCCCCTGCTCTAACACAACACAGTCCCAGCTAATTAGTGGTCCCTATGGGGGACGTCGTTAAGCGGGTCCTAACGAGCCGCGCAGCGCTCCACGGGTCAATCTAATCAGACAGAGGGCCAGGGAGGAAGTGGGTTGAGCCTTATTAACGCCATCAGTGGCGGGGGCAGGAGGTGGGACGGGGAGCGTGAGGTGGAGGCAGGCAGCCACTGATCACCTTGAATGCATTAGAGGCAGGTACAAGCCCACCAAGAGCCATTATAACCTGCTGGACCTGACCTGGGGGAGAGACAAGCAGCCAGCCAGGCCGCCAGTCGCCTTCATAAACCACTGTGATGACAACTCAGACACACACTCTCACACACACACACACACACACACATACACACACACTCAGTCTCTATTGCCCATGCACACAGACCCACTCAATCCCTTACAATGTACAAAAAGAATGCAAACTCAAGTCTGTTTTTGTTAAACTGTGATAAAATATTAATCATGAAAGAAACTAAAGTGGTATAAAGAATAAAAGTTTTTTAAAAAACTATTTATGTTCTAAGGAAAAGATTTTCTCCCATTTTTTTCCAGATACTTGGCGCTGTACAAAGGGTTGGTTCCTAAGATAATGAGACTCGGACCAGGTGAACTTACCTTTTCAATTATTTGTCAGACAACAACAGCTTCTATCGAAGTGCTTTTGGTTTGAAAGTTATTTTTCTTTTGAAGATATTTAGATAGTTTGCTTTACCTAATAATTGCTTTTAATTCAAATCATTGTTTTGATGTAGTAATGATATACAGAAGGTTCGTTGTGATTATCATTATGTCTAGAAAATATCTGATTCTGAGTTTAGGTACATTGACAAATAACTTTGAAAAACTGAGTGATAATGTCCTTCTAATCTATCATTTTTGGTGTACTGTACTTTAGGTGGGGCAGTGATGCTGCTTGTGTACGAATATGTGTCGGGATGGCTGCACAAGAACTGGTGATAAAGACATTTTGAAGATGATTAACAAGTGTGCCCAGTGGTTTAGTAGCCACTGGTCAATCAACTTGTACTGCCATGTCCTTACAACACTTTGGTTCCTTTATGTCATTCACCAGAAAACCCTGGGTCAAAATACTTTAAGATTAGTGTTTCATACGAGATGCTGTGAATAGCATAAGACAGACACACGTGTATCCTGTTTCAGATGTTACTCACGTCACTTACATCACATCCCATGAGACCCTGGTCACTGGCAGGCTAAATTAAAAGAAGAGACTTTGACCCGGGAGCCTTACCGTGTGCACTTATCATTCATCCACATCAAACATCACTCCTAATGTCTTCATATAAACGTACTCATCATGCAAAGGTGGCGTTAGATTAGAAGACTGCCGCGTAGAAACGCAGACAACACACCAAAACCACAGCAATGGGACCACACCCAAATGTTTAGATGATCAAAACATATACGTGTAGAGACAGATGCCTATTGCATATATGTTTGTACTGACATATAGGCCGAAATTAATTTGGCTAGACCAGGTACACTTATTCTTACATCTCGATATCAACATTACCCCCCTAAAAATATCTTATTTCACAATGTCCTCTTTTTGCTCCTTCAACCCACCCTCTTGCATTAGCCAAGACCGACAGTGTTTACTGTTTTCTGTCTCCATTTCGACCAAGCTAAAGCAACAAAAACAAAAACAAAAACAAAAACGAAAAGAAATTCTAATATTTGACTGGTGAATATAGTTCACAACATATATTTCCCCTGTTTCTATCGCCTACACAAATATCGCAATGTACTGACAGAGAGATGCGGGTCCTACAATCCTGACACACATTTCACACTCACACACTTTTCTACCTCCCACTCACTCCCTCTTGCCTGCTACTGTTTTTTCCTGGGACTTATGGTGATGGACTAACACCAAGGGTTTGTGGAGCAATGGAAATGTAAAGGCTAATCCCAGCCCCTCAAAACGGAAATTTGTGTCTTAGGCTATATTGCTTGTGACGTGTGCAGTGTATGTGTAGTTTATCGATCCAAACAGCCCTCATCTGTTTTCTTTTCAACAGAGTTAACATGAACTCCTAATAACATTCTCTATCCATGTTTCTCATTTTGTTGCCCAATCCAACATTTTCCCTGACTCCTTGCTCTTAAGTGGTTTCTTTGCATAGTTGTGAAAGAATACCCAACCATCACAATACAAGACATCCTTCTCTTATGGCGTCTTTTAGAAAACAGTGATTAATTATTCATTCAAAAGCCAGGATATATGCAGTGAAGTGTGATGTTTGTGTTATTTGTGTGATTGTAGAAGACACTAGGCACACACAGACTGCATCCCCTGTATGTCTGGTTTGACACACCTGTGTGCTCTAAGGCTGTTGTTTTAAGACATTGAAAACACTCTGATTGATGTCTCCATTATTTAAAAGATTTCAGTGAACCAGAGTGCTCATAACACCAGTGGTGCTTTGCATGCGGCACAGTGTTAATGTGGACAACCATGTCTTGTCTCTGATTGCATGTGTGTAAGTAAAGATAACCAGATGCCATTAACGTCAGACGCAACATCATTCATTAGAAACATATGCTTTCCTGTATTTATGAAACTGTCTTAATAACTTACTTCCACAAATTTGACCTACATTAGTTTAGATAAACACAGACTGTGAAATATGAAAAAAATCCCTTGTTAACAGAAATGTTTCAAACAGAAGGCAGCCTTGGGTATAACTATGTATGTGTTGTTCAATGAGGACTGCATGGACATAACAAGATTGTTATTTACGTGATGAGTGGTATTGTATGGGGTCTCCATTAAGTGTCTCTCAGGTTGCTGGGGTGGTACTAGAACTCTCATCTCTGATGTGGTTCACTTACGGTAAAAAAAAAGAAACACACTTATCCTTGAGCAACGGTCCGTGACCACTGGATGTGGGTGAGAGTGCTTTCCAAGTCAAATCAGCCTCTGGCCTTTAACAGGGAGAATTGTTTACACTGTCACATGGAGGTACTGTTTATACTGTAACACAGAAGGGATGGGGGACTTTGGCGCATAACTTTAAACTCATTCCCATCCATAAATGATGGGGGGTTTTATGGGTGTAGGTGCTATATGTAATAAAATAAAAGCTTTGTCAAGCTATCTGCAACTCCAGACCCTTATCATTGTTATCAAAGGACCTTATTGACCTGAACATTATGTCAGATCTAATATCTAAGATAGATCGTATATAGACCACTTATATTAACTGGATTAAATTGTTTGGCCCATTCCTCCGTCGACGATGAGCAACACGAGAAGTTTACGTCACGACTACTTTGCAGACACAAGGCTACTAATTATTCCGTTGACTTTCAAACTGTCCCTGCGTCTTCATACCCAAAGTCAACTAGAAAAATATCAAGTGTGTCCCCATACAAACTATGTAAAATGCAATATAGTGAAAATACATGCAACCGTACAAACCTAGCTAGTGTCGCTGAAGTACCTACTATTAGAAAAAGTATGAGTATGCGATTTTAGAGGAAGCAAACATTTTTCAATTGTGCAGTAATCACGCGAATAAATAATCTTTTTTTTTTCAGAGTCAATGAGATACCCATAACTGTTCTAACGACTTACCTGACAGTCCTTTGTAGGCATTTTCTTGTTTTGAAAAATAATTGTATATATATCGTCAACTTATTTGAAATTTAGGCGGAAGCTAACACAGAAGCCTATATCCTAAAAATCAGGCAAAAAAAAAAAAAAAAAAGTATAATCCAAACAATTTAATAAGATACATTCAATTTCAATGTGCAACATTTGGAACTATGCATCTTAGCTGTTCATGTTATAGACTCCAACAATAATTAAGACTCAAATTATTTTGGTCGAAATGTGCGTGCAGTTTCTCTTGGCTTTGCTTCTGTTGTGTCCCTCCATTGTAGGCTAATTGCGCAGTGTACCTTATCCTAATAAATAAAATAATCTTAACTTCTCTCTGGGAGCTTGCTTATGCTACATTTTCAGAGTACAAAACATCAATAAGACTTTCTTTTATAAAAAAAAAAACACGAAAAAACAAAAGTATACAAACATAAAAGCAATAGCAATTTCATAAGCACCCTGAAACACTTAAATGCAAACTTTTTTCATATCTGTGGTTGTGTATTCCTACATTACCCCTTTGTCCCCTCAAATACATGAGCAGAATTGTGGAGTAATTGTACTTGGTGTGGGTGGCACATCATTGTGAGAAAACTTGCAATCATGTCAGTCCTAAAATACATCTGAATCTGCATTCTTTTTGTATTTTTTTGTTGTTGCTGATGTCCTTTTTATTGTCTCATTTTGCCTTTTAAAATGAAATCTTCATACATGTGGACGGAGATTGTAGCGCAGAGTTGTGCCAATTCTGGTCCTTTTGAAGGTCCTTCATAGCAACAAAGAAGAGTTTAGGGCAGACCTTAGGCCAAAGAGTTATTGATCCATACCCTATCCCCAACGCTCCACCTTGCACTCCTGTCTCTGTCCACCCATTTCGAGTAGTTATAGCGCTGAGGCAGTGACAGGGTGAATAGCATTACGATTAGATGTCAAACTCTTGTAGGCCAAGGGGACAGCGACATCACAGTTGTGGAGAGATAGAGCACTGCCATTGGCTGGCTGCCATGTGGGACCGGTCACATAGGCCGACGTGGTGGCGCTGTACCCCATGTAGGGCGACACTTGGGTGGCTGGGTGGTAGGGAGGCATGCTGGGCGCTGTGACATAGCTGTTCACTGTGGGCAAGCCACTCGGCGTCTGTTCCAGAGAAGGAGAAAACTGTGAACACAATACACTAGAGACTAGGAAATGGTAAAACCCAGAGGGTTCATTGTGCTTTCCTGCTGAATGCATAGTATTTGTGTAGAAAAGTACAGAAGGTTCATGAACAAGAGAGACAAGCATTGAGGGGTGAGGTCTGGGGATGTCATTTTGAATTGTCTTGGCACCCCAATTAAGATTTAGGGTTAAATGTAAAGTCTACGAGGGATAAAGAATATGAGTTTGGGCACGATGAGAAAACATAATTTATAGAATGTACTGACGTTTTTTGACAGGGAGTACAAGTTATTCTCTCCCTGGGTGGTCTTATGAGAAGCCCACTGAGAATCAGCTGAGCTCTTTTTAGTTCTTGTCCTATTTGCCAAGAATTTGCCCACCCTTAAGAGTCAGTGTATAGGCTATCACTCTTTCCCCCCTATATGGTTTGCCTATACAGTAGTGTGAGTGCAAATCTGATTTCATTATGCTGGAATTTATTAATATTACGACTTTGCCTTCATTAATTTAAATATTTTATATTTCTGAGGATATATTGTCCAACAGCCACTTTCGAGTAAACCACTTAAATCCTGTAATCAAAAGACAAAACAAGCAAAAAGAACATACATGGTTATTTTACCAACTATTAAACACATGCCTGAAGACGGGCGTGGGTGTGAATGACAAGCAACAAGTCCTGCACAGTTTAGGATAGACATTGTCAGGACTGACTTCTGAAAATAGACCAAAAATGATCGAATACGGGTTTTTTACTGTTACCCATTAGTAGTATTGAAGTCTTATTTATGTAAATGTATTGCCATTTTATTATAAATGTGTACATTATAATGTGTTTTTCTAATTTAGAATGTATAGCCATATTATAACATAAAAAAACGATGTATATTTATTAATAAGAACAAAAAGAAAAACTAAAAAAAAAACAGCCCAGATGATAAATGTGTGCAAATATATAGCTTCAGTATCATTTGACAAAACACTGGTCTTTAAAGCCTAATTTGTCCATTAAGTGATTTTACATGAACAACCATTTTTCTTGTCTACATAGGTTTGGGTTTTAATTGCTATTTAAACGTTGTGTTTTATTGATAGGCACATAGACCACCACTGGAAATTAATCAACAACAAATACAGTTACATGTTCGAAAAAATATCTGGCCTGCCGAACTATTTTAACGTGCTAAATGCCTAGGCTTATAGTTTCTGCTGCATATGAACAGAATAAAGTATTTTTAAGTTTAGAATGTATGCTTACAGACCAACGTTAAATCCAATTCCATCCATATCATACGTTTCAGCTAATAAATTGTCTAATTGTTTTATCGCTATATTTCTGGAATATACAGACCACACGAGAACTTTCTTTACATAAAAAGTCATGGGGAATTAAACCTATAAGGAAGAAGAAACTTAAATTAATAATTTGGACAATATTGTCTAACGCAGAAATATACATACAAAGTATGGTCTGTTCAAAGCTTACTATCATAATAAATTGCATTTCAGTTATGCAAAGTGTGTTATAGTCCTGCAGATCATGAGAGGAAGAATATTGCTACAGATACAGTTTACGTTGTAATGTGCTGGGCATAGCAGTGACCATGCAAAATTTGGTGACTAAATGTTTATTTGTATTGAGATTGGTGCTATCGTGATTAAACAATCGCATTGTGCGCCTATAAGAAATACGATTATAGGCTTGTACCTGTATGCAGATTGTAGTCTAACGAACACTAACCTGAAATTATATGAAATGTTTTCAAAGCCATATGAAATAAATTCACGGGTCCCGCCGGTCCTGACAATGAAGTAGGCCTCCGTTCATGCATTATTCATTATTCATACACAGCCTACATTGGGTGTGTTGAAAAGACACAGAGGAGCTTGTTGCAACCTGCACTCAAAGTACTCTCTCGCTCTCGACTTCCTGCTTTCGTGTGATTAAATATTAAAAACTTTTCAGGTCATTTTTTTATTATCTTTAAAGCTGTTTTTTTTTTTGCATGATCAGTGTAGGCCTACATCGATTTGTTGTTTTGTTTCAGGAAAATTATCTCCAATTAATTTGTAAATTGTGTTGTATTGGTTTTGCAACTACTTAGGTAATTTTAGCTTTTTATATTTTGTCTTTAATTTGATTATAAAACACAATTTGTGTTTGTGAAAGTCATTAAATTGGGCTATAAACGTATAGACGTTAATCGAATATCATAAGCATGATGAGTTGGTTTGACCAATCTTTCTGTTTTTGACGTCCGTTTTAACATTCGAAAAGGCCTCATAAACAAGTTGTAATGCATATGGGATCGGTTGGTTTTCAGGGGGAAAATGTTTTGAGGGCTTTTGTTCGATGCATACTTTAATTGCATTGGCCTACCTCAGCGGTAACTTTGAATAGTTGGTTGATTATTTTCTTTTCTACATAGGAGTAGTTTTTTATAGCGGTTAGCCTTGATAAATAATAAGTTAACGGTTACTGTTTAATGTAATGGGGAAATCAGGCGCACCTCTAAATGTGAATCCTGATCAAATGTAGCCCTTCCGCTCAGCCACCATAGCAGGTTTACCTATATTTCAACTGGACGTCAGTTTCTTGGTTAATGGGTTGCTGTTTAGGGTGAAATATGTATATATCCTGAGAAATGGAGAAGTATCTTTTTTACCTGCGTGTATTTTGCATCAGGTTCTAAATGCGGTTTATCCATGCCATTGACTAGTGTAGAGCTTGCTGGCGGAAAATTTGTCCTGCTTATAGTGCTCCATTCCTCTAGTTTGGCACTGGAAAATGGTGGACTGTCACTAACTGGAGGCAAAAAAAGAGACAGGAGAGTGAAGTCAGAGAAGATAATCAAAGACCAGCCAATTCATGACCTCATGAGCCAATATTCAAATCGAATTTTACAATTTTACGTGGATGTGGCTAAATCTTAACTTCTCTATCAGCATGTGCCTCTCATTGTCCTATCTTGCCCACACTCTGTTTCCTTCCTTCTCTCTCTCTCTCTCTCTCTCTCCCTCTCTGGATGTGTGAATTTTGTGTGTGCGTGTCTGTAAAGGCCAAATTTAGGCCAAATTTAAGATGGAATTAAGTAAGAGGATTCTTTCATGTAATGGCCAGGAACTTTTAGCTTACCAAACGTCTTCCTGTGGTCGCAAATTAGATTTGCCATAACCCTTTCTGAATTATGAAGCATGGATGTACCAAATACGAAACTCAAAGTTTAGAAACAAGCACAAAAAGCACACAAAACACAACATGAGCCCTCTAACCATTTCACAGATTTCTTATTTTTTTCCCCTCAGTTTTGTATAAATAAAAATAAAAAAGTGAAATTGGCGCGCGAGTTTATTTAGATATTTTGCTTTGATTCTGTTGTCGTTCGTCCGCTGAAATGCCTTGAAAAATGCTTAATATCTAATCCAAACGAATACGTTCAAAGAAATACTTCGGGAAATGTCGGGTTTTATTTTAGGGGTATTTTTCTAATTATGCGATGCAAACGGAGTGCATGTAACATTACCCACACAATTTTAAAATAAAATTAACTATCCATTTGTGAAATAACTCTTACACATCGGTTTGAATTCCACGGAATTGTATGAGAAGGGGTGAACTGATTGCGGTGCTTGAACTCTTGAGTGTACATTACTTATTTGGTCTTTCAAAATCTCCCGAAGACATCTGGTAATAATTTGAAAATACATAAATTGTTTATAAATGCTGCCTTTGAGAACACATTCCTCCCTTGTTCATGATATCTGCGATGAATTTTACTGACTTGTTGAAATTGTCAGAATTACGTAAAATGTAATTGGAATGGGATTGCCACGGCCTCCCATGCAAGTTTAAGCAAGGCATACCCATGATGGCGGAAGAAGCTAATCGTATAGCCTGGATCTGACCGAGGCCTATAAGCGTCCAACTGACAACTCTATTTGTTCTACTTGATGCCATCAAGAGTAAGGAAAAACGGTCAAATAACAGACCTACAATATTAACAATAGGATAATACGATTTCACTGTATCCAAAACAGATATGGTTAACCTTGGTGTAGACACAAGTGATTACAACTATAAGCAACAAACTGGTCTAGGCCTAGCATTTTTGGTGATGATCTGAATGCAGGCCAGATACATTTTCACAATATGTCTTATGCATGTTGTCAAAATACCTTTTGAGGGCAGTCACACAAAATTTCTTGCTTCAACACATTGCAATTTTGAACACCTATTCATTCAGTAAATCTAATTTCTATTCATCATGCAGTATAACATATCCGCTCATTTTATATTTGCTCTAACTTAGTCCATATGTTAAAAAGGCAATCCCTCTTAAGTAACCTTACTTTAAAAGGTGAAAACTAACCTGGAATTCCAATCACATGCACACAATGAGGCAATTCTAGTTTTTACAATATGGTTATAACATTTTCCGTTTCTCTAATGAACAATAGATTGATATTATTATAGGTTACCATTATCTAGTTGTTGTCTAGTTTTGTATAGGCTATTGTCAATTACAAACATATGTACAAAACACAGACACTCACTCGCTTTTTCTGTCTCCACTCTTTCGCTCTCACACACGACCCCGACTCCCCCTCACCACACACACTGCAAGATAACATGCACTCAATTTTATCCTAAATAAACCTACTTACTTTGTTGTTCTGTTATTGAACGAATTCCCAGAATATCTGTAACTGAGTGTGATGAAGGCCATATTCTATGCATTGCCATGTGTCCGGGAAGGGTAGGCATGCCAGGAGGAGTCGGTACTTTGGTTCCTGCTGCGATGGGACCTGGATATGAGTATATGTGATTGTATGGTAATGCAGGCTGTGGTGGTGGGTGATGTCCCTGTTTGCTTGACTCATACTGGTTCTGCTGGGAAAGATTTCCGATCTTGTTGCGGAGGATTCGACTGATGGAACTGACAGATGGCAGATTAAACTTGTCACAAACTCCGTCAGTCAGTAGCCTGTCCCGAATTTCCCAAGCAAAAATGCCAGGGTCTCTTTGCTTGTATGTCCGTATGTGCTTGACCACTGTAGGTGTGGTGACCCGTGGTTTGCTGCCTCCGATTGCTCCTGGGAGAATTGAGCCAGTCTCGTTGTAGCGTGCAAGAATCTTGCTGACGCAGCCATGAGAGACCCGAAGCTGTCTGCTTATATCGCAAGGTCTGATACCCAGCTGGGCAAGCTCTACAATCCTGAGCCGGATGGCGTTGGGTAGTGGTCTGCCATTGACAAAAACACCACCTAGTTGGTTCACCTCTCCAAATGCAGGCTCTAGAACATTAGAAAAATACATCGAAAATAAAGTACAAGCATATGTTGCATAACTTGCGTAATGAAGGCCTGTTACATCTTTTCCCCAGATCCCATCTTAACGCCAAAATAATGGCACTCCTGGTCAAAAGCAAAGTGATCAATCGTATGTTGTAAATATTATTTATATATCAGATTATAAACTCCAAAGTTTCAACTTCTCTTAAAAACTGCCCAGATTGTGCAAGGCGCGAAGAGTTTGGACATATTTTACATATATAATGAAAATACACATGCGTTTTAATTTATTTTGTCTTGGATCTTCCTTCTGCAAGTTAAAATAGTGTATAGCAATATTTAATGTAACACTAAAACACAATTAGCCAAGTGCGTTATCGATTGGCGGTAACTAGTCAGCAAAACAATGGTAAAACAGCAAACGTTTCCGAATGTTTGGCTCGTGCTTCATCTCGCATACTAAATTGTATAGATATAGGCAATGCACTTACCCATTGTTTTTAATCCACAAATGATCAATGCGAGGTCAGAATTGCACCCTCTGTGCGGGTATGGTTCAGGGTCCAGTTTAGCGAGTGTTCAAAATGATTTGAAAGAACCCTTTAATGCGCCACGGATATGATAACGAGCAAGAGAGACAAATTCGCGATCTGTTTCCTGATGGAAAGAAGGACAGGCTTACATTTCAATCTCGAGAAATTATGGGCTGGACTTTGAGGACTTTTCTCTCTATGATGAAGAAATGCCTCCAATCAAAAGTCGACTTTGTGTGACGCGGCTTTTCTATTGGTCTAATACGTTGACATGACATGTTTCTTAGCGATCACCTACTCTCCATTATAGATAAACCTAAGGGAAAGCAACGTCCATGAATCTCTTACATCAAAAATGGTAGGTAATGGTAAGCGATGTGAATGTTGGAATTGTCTTCTATACTATAAATATAAAGTCACAAAGAAATTAATTCAGTTTTGCAAATGCATGTTGTTTGACATTGACTTTGAGATCACTTTTAAAAAGGTATCAGACATGATATTCATATATTCTTCATATTACTAGTTTATTGACTCTTAACCACGATATACATATACATGTTTAACATACATTATCGTCATTCCAAAACCAATACATGTAGTCAAAGTGATTTTCTTTGAGTGAGGAACTAACTTGAATGTAAAGACCCAACCAAGTTTATACTGTTCAAGTTATGTAAGAATTGTTATGTTAGATACCAAATTGTAGTTTGATTGAGCTTTTTTGGAAAATAGGTTTTGAAATGTAGCTTTTCCCCTTAATGTTGACATAAGAAGTATTGGAAGACTTGACTGCTATACTCTCAGTTTCACATATTTCGTTTAGCCAATTAATCAGAGCGATTGGCATAGGTTTATACACATCCTAATATGGCATAAAATAATAATAACTGGCTTCTAGAACAGTTTTGTATGCAAGCCTATTCTTTTCAGATCAGATAACTTAAATGTGAAGCTTAACAATGCTTTCTCGTTCACTAAGTTATGGTTTATGTGATTTAAATTATTGCTATTCCTATTGATTTAGACCAAAAAAGCAAGCGACATCTACTCCAATGTCAGACATTTACAATTTGCAATTTAACCTTTTTTCCTGTTTACCGATACACTTCCTTAAGCTGCAGGTTAAGCAGCGATTGTTTCTGTGTGACCCGAGTTTTCTACCCTGTCAAGGAACAGCCGACTTCGTGTCCATACATTTTTTGATCTATTCATTCAGGGAGGTCTCACTGAGTCCAGGGCCTCATATTTACAGTTAAGCTTACAACGTTATTATAACTGTTAGGCAACAAGTAGTGTAATAATTACATAAATAGCATGCTAAATAAATGTTAAAACATGAAGACACATAAACCCAGTGCAACTGAAAGAGCAGGGATGAAAACAATATAGCAAACCTCTCGGTTCGATATTTGTTGACCCGTTCATTAGATTGTTTGACTGATTGCTCACGTTGCTCTTGTTCTTAAATAACGAGCAGCCTTTTTTTTACCACACACACACCCTTCAGTATAGTTCTTGAGCTTAATGTGTTTCTTGAAACCTATATTTCTTTTGGCGATTCCCTTTGCCCCGGCTCCACAAACACTAATGCGTTAAGGATCATGTTCACAATTGCAAAACGTACACAACTTGTTTCTATGGAAGGGCTTCCCGATAGCTGAAAAACTAAGGGTCACGTCCAACGCATCTCAGGACCAAGCTAACAGATTATTGTTCTGAAATGTATAATTGGATTTCGTTCTTTTAACAGATTGTTTGATTTTCTAGAGACCTCCATAAAAACTTGAATGGGTGTTAGAAAAGCACGTGCATTTTTTGCTGACCTGGCAAAAAGTTGGAGTGCTTTCTTTTCTTTTAATGAACGTGTTATCTAGTTAATTATATGTTATTGCCCTCATCAATAACTTTTAATGTTCTATACCCGGTAGATGTAAGGTGTTACAATTAAAGGGCCTGCTTAATTTTTTTAGTTGCCGTTATTGATCATGTAATGTAACACACTCTTAATTCAATTTCAGGATCACTGATCATAAGAGGCTTTATAGTCGATCATCTGTATTTGAATCCAACTTTGGGAGTTCACTGAAATGACGGAACATCCTTCCCATTTAATTTTTTCATTTTACTTTTTATTTTATTTGTTTATTTGCTATTTCGGAGAGACAAGTTCTCAATATTAATGATGTACATGTCTTTCCTTGGACATAATCATTCATTTCATAGCCATCTAAGATTCTACTCAAATTATACAAGCATTGTCTTATGATAAATTGACACCTGCTTTAACTTGCTAAACTGTAAGCGCTAAGATGAATCAATTAAATATCGAACATCCGACATAATTTATTTCAAGATAAATCATACAAATTGAAATATGTCCCTAACATTTGAATTGGTTGTAGAGCGATGTATTGGTGCAAATCGCCGCTGCGTCAAAAATATGAACGCTTAGGTCTAAGTAGGCTATATCAATGTGTAGTTTGAAATGTAAATGCCTGGTGCAAATTTTGGTGAATGTGTGCAATTGCGTCACATTTTCTATCAGGGCTGTTTTTCAAATGGTGTGTGGCATTTCTGCTCTTTTACAGTATTTTTAAATGATATTATATGCTAGCTTGTGGAATTATTTGCTTCGAAATAAATAAATAAACATTTGCGTAATTTTCAACGGTGTGCATTGAGACATTTTGTTGTCAGCATTGCGTCGGTGACCCCCACCCCTCCCCGACTCCACAATAAGTATATATCACACAAAAAGTCAATAAAGGCTTAATTTATGCGAAGCAATTTTTATTGTATAAACTCCCTTAGAAATGTAGCAAAATAAAGTATTTATTACTTCATTATTTTCATTGTGTAAAGATTGCAAGCAATTCATATATCACGGTGGCTGACCTTTTTAAATTGCAAAGTTATTCCAAATCAGTCACAGTGCGTTGACGGCTCAAACTAAAACGACAGCAAAGTTCCTCTTCACGAAACTTTGTTATTTGGGTTATTTTTTTCTATCGAAGATCCAGCCATTGAATAGACTAAATGCGCGTTGTAATTCCAATATTTAAGGGAATCAATCATTGTTTCAAGACGATAAGTAAAAAATACGTTCATATGATCTGCGTGTTTATACAATAGTTACCATGACAACATTCTTGCTTTTAATATTATTTTAATTATTTGACTCTACACACTATATATATATATAGCCTTTTAATTATATGCGTTTGTGGTTTGGGTCTATATGGTAATTATGTAAACGGCGATAGCCAATTTATTGATTAAGCATTTGTTTTAGTCCTACTGCTAATTATGTCATCAATGTCATCAGAATAGTGTATAGACTATTTTATATTTCCTATTGAGTGTCCGAACGAAGCACCAGTGAATGGGCCTATATAAAAAAATAAAGACAATATGGGTCCAATTTGAAGTGATATAGTTTTTTTATTTACTATTGCAGAAAACAACACAAACTGGTGTAAAATCGCATCTCAGTCTGAAAATCACACATACGACTTAAAACATATCCATCTGAGATTAGTGAGGCTCATGCAAATTGGGTTTCGCTATAACTTATCATCAGCAATTAGTTATTTATTGTATTGTGTTATTATAATTTGGCCCAGTCACCAGACTCACCTGTTGGGTCTGGCAACCTCTTGTGTCTCGAATACATAAAAAATAGCATGTCTAATATACGTTCATGAAGCCACAGGCAGTATTAGAGCTGATTGATCCCGATTATCTCATACTAGCATAGCAGTTACGTCTATGTATCTGATATATTCCACTTATACACTTGTCGTTAATTCCGTATTAGGTAATAGTCTGGAAATTATGGACTTTTCCATTTTGATGACATAAGTGAGTTAACGTGTTGTACACATCTTGCTTAGGCCGAATTGTACGTTGAAGGTAGCAATAACTAATACAAACTAGGCCCAATTCAACGGCTTGTAATACCACTGCTACTACTACTAGTACCACAACCACTACAACTTAGAAATCCTAATAATAATAAATAAAGTAATTACAGGAATATAGTATTTGTATTATTGATAATGTTTTAACTGACACGTGGTTTGCCTGTTTATTTACATTAATTAAGCGTCTGAGAGTACATGGAAGGAGTTTCAAGGAAGTTATTTCCCTTTAACGACACAAGTTCCACCCACATACTGACTTTAGACTTGTAGGCCTACAACCAAAATCATTTATATTTTCTCGTTTTTAGGTGGAAATAAATAGGTCCCACATGAAGATATTGCCGTGCTCAATTGAAAAAAAAAGTTTAGAATAGTAATAAACACCCAATAGCCTGAATATTTCGCATCGTTTTGCAAAATGCATCTGTAAGAATACTCCAAAATATTGATTGATTTACTTTCTTAAAAAATGTAGTGCATAAAGTCTTTGAATCCTCAATCCTATAATAACCTAATCGTCCAAATGCCATTGACACCATCAAAGCTCTTTGCAGGTTAGCACTTCTTAAAGGTTGAATGATCCTGTAACTTTAGTGCACCGTTAATGAGGACGAATGCAGGTTAACGACTAATGTAGTCGTGTGTCAGAGACCAGCACTAGATTTCACGTTGGCAGGACAAAAGAAACAGTATTTATGACACTTGCATCCATCATTTTTGGCATATGTTATTCTGGCACCTGGGACTCATTATCATTAAATGTTCATTGCTTTTCTAATTTGAGTGTTTGTCCAACAAAGGATATTGAAAAGAAACTGGGGGAAACAATTTTTTCGTGGCTCATTTTTTTTTTTTTTAAGTTTCTGCTTTTTTGTATTGCTGACCATTGTAATTGATTACTCTGACCAGGCCCTTTACAACATTCTCAAAACAAAATTGTACCAACAAATTGTGTTCAAAAACAATTGATTGTTGGTCAATAACGTACCTAAAATCTAAACATAAAAATATTCTGTACCAAGCAAAAGTAAAGGAACAAATATAAAATGTGAAGGACACAGGTTTTAGGAACCGCTTCAGTTACAACTTAATATTTTTTCAAGTGTCCACGTTACCGCACTTTGTTTGGCGAGTTTGATTTGTGATTTCAGAATCTCAATTTTGTGTTTCCTTTTACGTTTGGTCATCCAAGAAACCACCTGAATGGCCCTCCAAACTCGCATGTCATGGAGATAGTACGCCGTAATATCTGGAAGACTACACGTGTTCTGAGGTTGGGGAAACCCAATGCAGCAATTGCATTATAATCATCCACAGTGAAGTTGTGAAGTGAGTAAATTGATTTGATCCGATGGTTTCCTCCTTTTTTTATAGAATTAATATTGTCAAAGTTAACATTTGATGTAAGTTATTGGCTGTAATCTGTACTTTTGTCACCTTTTCTGCCTGGAACAAGCTGCTGTTCAGTTGTGGAATGACACAAGAATGCCACCTGCTGGACCTTTGATATGACAGGTCATTACAAATACAGGTCTTATCAGAACTAACCTTTTCTTTCTCTGACTATGTTCAAGCACGTGTTTTGTACGACATCTACCACAGTCGATTAGTTGTTTTGCTTTTGAGTTGTTGAGCAGGTACTGACAAATAAATTTTAAAAAAGTAACAAGAATGGGAAGCTCCTTGGGGATTTTAAAAGTTTGGGGCAATTTGTATCCATTTATCTACCCTGTCCCTAAACCTTAGCTTTAGTAGCTTCTAGAGTCAGATTAAATGTGTATGTGAGGACTTCAACAATTAAATAAATTATACATTATTAAATCAACTATATGTTAACCAAACAAAACTATACTATACAGACTATACAGAAATATAGCTCTGCTTGTAATGAGTGTCAATGAGAGACTCTGACTTGTTCATTGCTATTTAACACAAATAAGTGTTTCAGTGAGGATTCAACAATGTGGCCATAAAATGTGGCTGAAAACATCGGGGGTCCGATGTGGACAACTAAATGTCTCCAGCAATGGAAGCATGTGACAGTTCATTAAAAACTGTGTAGATCAAGACCAGCACGGACAGAATTAAACGTTTTGTTATTTTCTTGTAGGCTTAATGTGAAATTATCAATTGCAATTCAAGCATGACATACCTAAATTCCTTACGTCTTGATAATACAGCAGTTCATTTACAAGGATAGAACGGATAATAAATAATCCTAGAAAGCTCATCTCATTCTTCTGTTTTTTAGAAACCCCTCACTGCTATAACAAAGCATCAAGCCCGAAATTCAGACAGGTATCGTGGCGCCGCTGTGGTGCTTCTGTTGTGCAAATAAAGTCGTTCACCCTTTTTTCTCCAAGAGTATGAACTGCTTCATTTGCTAAATTGCCTAATATCAGTATCGTATTATGACATGGCATTTTAAACAGACACTTAGTTTATCCCAGTGTTGCATTTACACATTATGGCTGAATCAGCTATGTTTATAGCCTCAAGAGGGCAGTATAGTATTACAGACGTCATACTTTAAGCGGCAGTTCACTAATCGTAGGAGGAGCTAACTGTCACGATGGGGGGTACAATTAAACCTTAATGCATCATATCAGGTTAGTGACATTTACCCCCGACAATTTTTTTAAAGTTAACATGTCCACCAAAAAAACAACAAGTTGTTATTTGCTAATTGTATCATAAGATACTCAGTCAAACAAGTGTAAACTATTGCAGCCAGTAACAACAATTAAGTGTCAGAACATTCGGGAAAGACCACTAGCCCTAGGTTGCTACCACACCTTTTCACGTGGACACACATTGGTAAGTATGCTGTCTTATAGTATTGAAACGTCTTCCAAACTCTATCAAGAAACAAAATGAAATTGCCTTATAGAGTTGTGCATTTGGCTGTGATAACCCTCAGGTATTTATAAGATTTGAAAGTGCAAGAGATAAATACACACAACGGACCAAATCTACATGAATCTTTAATTTGAAACGCTTTGAAATATTTCAGATAATTAAGTGAAGAAGGCATTTGGGATAATTTTTTAAACACACAGGGTGATAAATAAGCAATGGTCAAATTGCAGAACATACAATATGAAAGTTTTCAAAACTTGCAAAAAACATTGCATTACTTTTTGATAAAGTTAGAAAAGTATGACAAATTAAGTGCGAAAAAACTTTTGTTATGTTTGCACCGAGATGCAAAGGAGATGCTTCTCTTTTCTAGAATAGAGACTATTTGGTCTGAAAAGTTGAACATCTCTAGGTAATGTTTAAATTTACTTTAATAGCAGAATAAATATTAGGCAATGGAGAGCTCTCGGGAGCACCAAAGTGCCCACTCGTTGCTGATGAGTGCAGGGTGTTAAATAGATTAAGGGGCTACGAGAGGTCACTGTGAACAGAATATTCGCACTTTCAGTACATGACTTCCCTTTGCTTTTCTGATGAGTTGCACTTAAAATCGAAACTCCTTTACTAACAACTAACCCACACAAATCAAGTTGTGTAAAGTAATACATTTGTTAGTAAACACTTCTATAGCTTTACCGTTGCTTAATTTAACATTTGAGAGTAGAGGAGGAACTCTTTTCAGCATGTTTGTTTTTGTGTGTGTTTTTTTTTTACATGTGCATTGAAGACACTAAGTAGAAATAACAGTGCGTCACGAATTTGTCGGAATTTATTGCGTTTTGTGACACATACAATCATATCTTGACGTTTGAATACCAATTAATATAAAACAATTTGAAGACATTTTTAACCACAAAAAGTAATATTGATGCGCACTATACTGTCGGCAGTAGACCTGAAGAAGTCCTAGATAGCGACCCAGATCCTATTCAGGTCCGACTAAAAACCATGACAACACGGAACAAGCTCGGATTTATCCAAGAAAGTTAAAGGACATTGTCCCTGGGCGTCAATCACCGCATTATTGCAGGACTGAACAAATGCAAAATCTTGACTGGAACAAATGCTTCCAACGGGTCTCGGACGCGGGGCTACATTTTCGCCTTTGTTCTCTCCTCTGGTTGGCATGTATTTGTGTTCCCTCTCGTCCGACCACCCAGGACGACTCACTCTCTCTCTCATGTGGTAGTCCCTGTCACCAAGGCGCACAGAAAACGACGACACCGTCCTAATCATATTGGAACTTATCTGACCTGTCTTACGCGCCCTATTGATTTGGGTGCCGATCAATTTCAAACAACAAACCAAATGAAAATATATGTACGTGGTGAATTTATGGATTACCATACACATACCATAATTAACACCTTTCTGCTGTTTCTCATCATAAATGGCCATATAACATCGTGGTAACTTGATAACACGAATCTCCAGAGCAATTACATCGCAAACCAAATGATCACCTGTCGAGTAACTAATTGTATGAAAGTCTATTTAGGTTTATTTTGATGTATTCATCTAATGTTATACAATGTGCACTTGTTTTGAAGTTCTAAATAAATAAATTCGAATAGATAAATATGCGCACGCTATGCACACCAATAAATTATTCAGTTAAATCATATAAAAAACACCATGATTGCTCATTTTGTATGCAAATACTGGACAAGTTATAGCGGTGACAGTGTGTGTTTGTGTGTGTGTGTGTGTGTGTTGGGGGGGGGGGGGGGG
>JAVQJS010074248.1:0-17737 GCA_036024795.1 Galaxias rostratus
ATATGATGTAACACTTTGCTTTTGAACAGTCTTCAGCAAACTGTTCCTCACTCAACTTTTATGTAAATTGTGCCTAGACTCGCATTAAGCAGTCTTTTACATTAACTACGATCTCTTACTAGTTGTGGAACAAATCTCTGAATTGATGATAACCTATATATCATGAGAATTAGGAAAATGTATCAAATGCGTATGTATAATTTACTATAGTAAATTTATAAATGATCCAATCCTTGAATTGAGTAAACCTTTTTTCCCTTTTTAGGCTACATTATGATAAAAAAAAATGCCATTCACAGAAAAACGTAGGTTTGGCGTAGACATTGGTGAGACATCATTATTTTGTTGAGATGCGGGAGTGGATAAATGACTTCACAAGAGTAATTCAAAATTATAGGTAGGGACACATTAGTGGTCCCTTGACATTGGTAGGGACATGTCCCTATCGTCCCACCCTAAATCTATGTCTATGCATTCACACTTCAAAATCTATAAAATGAAAGACAACATAACTCACCATTAAACTTCCGAATCAGTATTACTGTTTGTCCTATAACCAGTCAGGCTGACAAAATGCAGAAAGACAACTAACTAAATGTCCTTAACGGATGCATGCTTGAATCGAATCTGCTTTCTTAAAGGAGATATGGGGAAACATCTGTAAAAGGATACTGTGATGTAGTTAATCTGATTGGTTGCTTTAAAACAAACAGGTATTAAATTTTGACAGAACAGCAGTCTAAAACATTTCTGTTATACAGAAAACTATACCAACACATTCTCAACAAACAATATTAAAAAGGCAACATGGGGAGAACCCATGAATATTGTTTTCAAAGTCCATAAAAGCTTGGCAGTTTTTTTTTCTTTTTTCCTTTTAATTTCATGTTGATGTGCAGTGCTGAAAGTGAAAACGAATGTACCATGTACGTTGTGGTATTGTTACCCATAATAAAACCCCATTTTGAAACCAACACCTTTAATGCCTGAACAACTTCAGTTTGTCGTGCACTGCAGCTGTCAAATTGCACTCATGCATTTTTGAGATTTGTATTAATATAGTAAACCTGCGCGAACGTATATTATAGTAACCCCAAACAAATTGGTTTAATCCTGTGACTCACCATGCTATTTAAAACAATGCTAGCCTGATGTAACTGGGCATCTCTACCAAATCATGTAAAATATAATACACTGATTACATGCCTGTCCCAGCACTGTACAGTATAGCATAAATGGTGTGTCCTTAGGGGCATTGTGGCTGAGATGCTAGCCACTTGTTGTTTTAGCCAATTTAAATTATTGTTCTATAGGACTATTCATTTTAATGTCAGATAAATCTGTCTGGTTTTGTTAATGTGCGTCTAAAAAAATACTTTACGCCTTATACAGAATAATCACAAAATTACATAATAAATTTAGATGAGACTTACTAATTGCACTTAAAAAGTTCATCGTTCCTTTGATCAAAGCATTTTCAAATTGGAAGAAAAAAATACAATAATTAAATTCATACAAAAATCTTTTTGTTTGTGTTCCTTCATGTCTCATTTGGAGGAGTTCAGGTCCATCTAAATTAGATTTTTTTTTTTTGACGTGACCCAACATTTCTGTCAAAACACAAAGGGATATGTAATAAATGAATGACAACACAAACACACAGCACTCATAATTACACATGGATTACACAGTCTTTTACATTTTAACACCCAGACACACCTCGGGTCAAAAACATCAGTCCCAATGTTCCATAGAGCCTTCTTGTACTTACTGTAAACTAACATGTCTGACATCCACTCCCCATATTATCATCAATACATTGACCACTTTTTCATTTAAGTCACAACTCTCCATCAGGACACACATCCACACTTAATGCATATTTTACTTGTCATCTTAGTCCAACCAATAATCCCATCCATCGCTCTTTCATATTATATATATTCAACCATTCAACCATTTGCCTTCATTGGTATCCTAGTGGAAGAGTAGAGGTCGGGGGTGTTGACAGAAGTTTGGCACTGGAAGGTAGAGCAGCATTAGAGCAGGATGAGGAGCAGGAGGAGGAGGAGGAGCAGGAGCAGAACATGGCCCCGGCTGCCGCACCACTGTCTGCAGGAGGCACCATAGTGCCAGGGCCAGGCAGCACTGTCCCCGCTGGGGCGAGCTGAGACGAGGGGATGGGAGAAGGCAACAGAGGTTGATTCTGAGGTGGCGAGTGGGGCAGCTGGGTGTTGGGCTGTACCTGGAGCTGCATGGGCTGGGACTGGGTCAGTAGCGGAGGCTGGACCTGCATGTGTTGAATCTGGTGGGGGTTCTGCTGGTAGGGCAGCTGCTGTAGTGGGTGAGGCTGAACTTGGGGGGGCTGATGAAGATGCAAACTGTGCTGCGTCTGTGGCACTGGAGACATGCGTGCTGGTGGGGCTGGACCTGGAGAGCGCAGGGTGGCCACTGTCCCGGTGCTTGTGTATTGAGATGCGACTGTCACAGGCAGACTGGCCGGGGGGGCCTTGGGGTTTAGCGGCGCCACCGGGAACCAACAAGGTTGAGCCACCTGAACAGAATGAACACCAACTACTTCCAAAGCAACACAAAACACACTGCCGATGCGTTTCAGCGTGTAACATTATATCAAAAGTAATAAAGACATTTGTTTTATTACATTTGTATGTCAGTATTTATTTGAGAGTAGCACTGCAAAAGTTATTACAGGTTACCTCAGTTGATTGACTCCAGCCTCCCAACTCCTGCACCTGCTGAATTTGCCTAATCTGATTGAGAGAGGGCTTGAGCTGGGGGGATCCCACTGTCTCCTTTGTCCAATCATCCACCAATTTATGCAATTCTTCTGTAAACGTGCTCTTTCTCATTCCATGGGCTGGTGGACTGTGATCTGAATAAAAAACAGTTCTAAATAAATGTTTTTATTATTAACAGAATTAGTGTGTCACTTTTTGTTACAATGGTGAGCTTTACCTCTTCTAGTGGACAGTGAGGTGGAAAGCTCTGGATTGCAGTAGGGTGGCAGTCTACTTTGCTCTCCACCTGAGAAACTACTTGACTGCTGGATCCCTGAAGGAGAGCAAGACAACACTGGGACGATTATTCTCAATTTTCAGAGTATCACTTTCATCGGTGTTACAAAGACAGAGTTGATAACATGACGAGAGAGAGAGTGGGGGGGGGGGGGGGGGGTAGTATAGCGAATACAGAGAGTGTGTATGGCTTACCAGGGTGTGCCACTCCATTGTTCTCAATGTGGGAGTGAGGTCGAGCCCGGAGCTTGGCTTTAGCCGACCTGGGCCTGCGTGGGGAGAGGGCTTGAGGTCCAGACGGCAGAGGAGGAGCTCGAGGTAGGGGGAGAGGGAGGGTGTGCCGATGGTCTTTGATCGAGCGGAGTTGTCTGTACAGCTCTTGAAGCTCTCGGTTTTGCTGGGACTGAAGCGACACCACCTCCTTGATGTGTCTATTGGCGCGATCCAGCACAAAGGGTACAGACAGGACACAGAAGGTGAGGCAAACAAGATAAGAGAGCGTGGGACATTGTTGCAATGAAAGGAATAAAAAATAACAGACAGGGAAATAATTTAGGCAAGAAGGGGTGAAATTAAATGGACAGGTGGGAAAATGTCCTTGTTTGTCAGAAGTCAAGAGACCAAAATAGATTGAACAAATTTGAACAAGCCAGTCCTCTCCCTGTCTCACTTCTCTCGTAGCTTGTGCAGCTCCTTCCTCAAGTCTTCATCCTCCATCTCATTCTCGTCGTCATCACTGCTACCAAGGGGCGAGTGCCCATGCCCGTGGCCTCGAGCAGTGTGGCCCAGCGCAGGTGTCCTCTTGCCCTCCTCCTTGTCCCCCTCTTTCCCCCGGGCCCTCCTCCTCTCTCTCTCCACATCGGGGGACACCGGAGAACTGTCTGTCTGCCTCTCCTCCTTTCGGGCGTCTGCCTGGGTGACGGAGAAGCGGCCCACTTTCCGGTGGCCACCGCCGTGGCCTGGTGGGGTTCCCTTAAGAGGGGGAGCCTCAGGGGGTTGAGTCACAGGGGTCACCTGGGTGAAAAGGAGGTTTGAAAAACCGCCTCACCAGAAAGGTTCTCAAAGGCTTGAGTAACTGGCAAATACAGAGTCAATAAGTCTGTGAGCTACCTGGAATCGACCTTTGCGTGCTTGTGGCGGGTTAAAAGGGGTACCTTCTCTCTCATCCCTCAAAACTAGGCTGCTGGAGTGTCCATCTGTGAAAGAGATGGGAAATAAAAAAAACAAGAGAGACCAAGAGACAAAGACATAAGGGCAAACATTTAGTCAAAGATATTTTTTAAATCAATAACACAAAAGAACACCAGAAGGACACACAGACGAAGGCACACACACACGCAAGAAACAATGCATTATCAAAAATCCATCAACCAACATCACACAGCTCTGTGATATAATGGTTTACGTTCAACGGTACTAACAGTTTAGAATTAACACTAGTGCATAAATAACAGGATACTACTATGGTAATGCAAACATATCTATTTCTTATTACAACAATGAACCTATTAAAATGTAGCATTTATGGCAAATCAAAACTGCTAAATAAAGATGTGTTATGTCGTTATAAGGGTGTGGGGAAGGCGGGGAAAGTTTATAGTGAGCAGAAGTAAATGAAGGAATGCTGGTTAAAGGTTTACAGTATAGCACCACCACCCCTCTTCCCCCACTCCCACCCACACATCCAATCTCTCATTCTCTCACAGTCACACCAATAAGTAATATCATGTTACAAATCTGGTTTCGATAGATTTCTACAGTGATATTATTCATGGTGTGGGATATTTGGGAGCACTTTGTGTGTATATAGATTCACTGCGTCACTTCAGATCAATGGTCAAACTTAATTTGTCTAATTTGGAAATGTACTTACACACATTGACACAGTCACCATATACACACACATATGTTGAACATAAAGTCAGTGGGATGCATATATGTTCATGCATATGCTCTAGTAGTTCTAATAGATCACTACATGCAAGTAAACCTCAATGCAAACATAATTACATCAAAATGTAAAAATGTGCAGTATGACAGCTTGTCTGCATGCCTTATATCACAGTATCAATTATGACCTTTATCATAATCACAGATATCACATACACAAAAGGCAAATGGCAAGAACGTGTTTCAGGAGATCATTAATTATATGGTGTGCAAAGTGTATCGTCGGGTTGTCTAATCCAATAAGTGGAATTTAAAAAAAGGATCTGTAAATAGAGTGTGCTTTTTTTCCATCGGCAGTTCCTCAACATGGCTCTTCTAAATCGATTGCCCTGAGAGCCTGCAGGGGTGGGGCATCATGTTGTGTGCCGTGATGTGCTGATAGCTACTCTGTGACAGCAGGAGATGGGGTGGTTGGTATGGATAGAGCACAGCCAGTGGCGATAGGCATATCCCGGGCACAGCAAGCCTCGACTCCAGAGAGCTCATCTGCTTGGCAGGAGGGGAGGGCATCAGACTCCTGATGCCACACGCTTCCTAAACTCTACACCAATCGCCCCCTTCTCTACATTCCATTGTGCTTGTCTCTGGGTGAGTAACCCGTGCAAAAAGAAAAGATTGCCAAAAAAATTATATTTAGTAAAGCCATTCTGCAAAACAATCAAAGAAAAGAGTAACTTATGTAGTGATATCGACACTGACACTATACAACAAATACAATCACAGAGCAAAATTACTTCAACATAGATATTATCTTTAACAAGGGTAAAATTAACTGTCGGTTAAGAAAGTGACATAACTATGTTAACACTATAGCACTAGGATTGAGACCATGCCCCCAACACCCCATTCTCTCTCGCGATAGCTTTCTAAGAAGACGCTACCTTGCTGTACTCTGGGCTTCTTGAACAAGCCGGCGGAGAGACGCAGTTTGCACGCCCAACTTTTGAATTTGCGAGTCCACGATTTCTTGCTAACGGGATTTCTGATACTAGGACATGTCAGGTTTAGGCCAAAATATCCACCTCCTGCATTGTGCTGCTGCCGTCCAGGCCGCAGGGGGATCGGATTCTGACTGGGGGGCCACGTAGCATCTCCTGGGGTGCTGGTGTCAGAGAGTGTGGGGGCAGCCTGGAGAATGGGGCAGGCAGGGTGAAAGGGGGAGGAGGATAGCAAAGTGACAGGTAATAGTGGCAATGGGGGTAGAAAAACTCTTGGAATAAAGAAAAATCATCACAAACATCCTAGCTGTAAAGAAAGAACTAGAATATGTCCACTATTCAAAATCATAATAAACTGTATGTTGATTACATTTTTTTAAATAATAATATAAATGCGATCCGTTTTCACCCGGTTCATAGAACTGGAGGTGACTTACAAGAATGGTTGGAGTTCCAGCCACAGGTGGGGGTTGGGGCCCTTCGGTGTCCTCCTGTGGGGGAGCCAGGAGAGAGGTGGGGGGGGTTGCGAGGGTGGACGAGGAGGGGAGAGATGAGGCAGTCTGCTGCTCCACCAGGCCCGGCTCAGCAGAGGTGGGTACTGGGGGAGCCTCCCTGCCACCTCTCCCTCTCTCCGGGTCGGGGGAGGTGGAGGAGGAGCGAGAAGAGGTGGAAGATGTGGTGGAGGAGGAGGAGTGGGGGGAGGTGTCGGAGGAGGAGGACACGGGTGGGAGGAAAGACGAGGGGGGAAACGAGTGGGGCCCGTATGACTCGTCCCCTCCTGCCGATGTGGAGGCTGCTGATGCGGAAGCAGGGGCCGCGGTGGAGGCCACAGCAGCTCCCCCCGCCAGCGCTGCCCCGCTACTGTACTCCTGATACAACAAGTTCCTCAGCTTCTCGTCCAGAGTTTTAATCCGATTGTCCACAAAATCGATTTTCGGGGGGCCCTCGCTGTCCGACTCAGCTATAGAAGAAGTCTGGACGGGGGAGGGGGTGAGTGTGAGGGAAAGAGGGGGCAGAGGGACGTCTGAGGTGCCCAGAGGGAGAGGGGGCAGCGAGGAGTCAGAGGAAGGGTACAAGGAGGCAGAATGGCTGCCTTTCTCCTCTGTGACACTAGCTTCTCCTGTGGAGAGCTCTGACTCTGACTGCTGCAAGGATGGCTGTTTGTGATACAGAGCCCCCTGTTGCTGCTGGTGCTGCTGCACGGCCGTCTCACTGGCTTTCAGCCCCTCTTGTTGTGGCTGATGCGGTTGCTGCGCCAAGAGTTGCTGTAATTGAGGTTGCTGTTGTATTTGCTGCAGTGATGGTGCAAGTGTCTTAGCCTGTTCTATCAGAGGAATGGTGGGTTGAGTCTGTTGTTGTTGTTGATGCTGCTGCTGTTGTTGCTGTTGTTTTTGTTGTACAGAACCGATATTCATTAGCTGTGGGCTCGCAGCCATTTGATGCACAAATTGTTGATTGATTGCCTGGGGAAGTGTCTGAGCTGGTGTCTGCTGCACAAACTGATCTGTGGTGGCCACAAACTGCTGCAGATGCATTTGTTGTTGGAGGATTTGCTGCTTTGTATGTTGTGTTTGCTGTAGGTTTAACTGTTGCTGCAGTGGCTCGTTCCGAACCTGTTGCTGTGATACAACGGGTGGTTGCAGAGTTGCAGCATGTTGTAATTGTTGAGGCAGTTGGATTGGCAACTGTTGTTTGCACTGGGGTGCTTGCTGAGCGGGCATTTGCTGGGTCTGCTGGAGCATTTCCGATTGTGTTTGGAGTGACACTGTGTTTTGTAAAAGCTCTGTTTGACTGAGCTGAGGTTGCAGCAGCGTTTCGGTTTGTAGTGCCTGGTGCTGTTGCTGCTGTTGCTGCAGGAGAAGTTGCTGATGCTGCAGTTTCTGGAGAGACTGTGCCAGAGCTTGTTGCTGCTGCAGTTGAAGCTGCTGCTCGGGCTGTTGTGTTAGTGGTGTTTCCTGTTGGATGGGCTGTGGTTGCTGCTGATTCTTCTGCAGTTGAGGCTTCACCGCCTGTTGTACATTTTGTACAGGAGGCATCTGTTGCTGCATAGGCTGTTGTTGCTGGGGTGGTGGTGGTAGAATCTGTTGCTGTGGTTGCGCTACCCTGCCAGTCTGAGCCAGACTCTGTTGGTGCTCAACATGGTTGGCGGGGGCAGCGACCACTGCAGAGCCCGGTGGAGAGTGAACAGAGGAGGGATCCCCTCCAGACACACACTGCCCAAAATCTGCTGGGCCAGGGCCCGCTGAGCAACTGGCACTGGGGCCAGGACAGGTGAGGGGCTCAGTGAGACAGGCTGCGGGTACGAGATCCACTGAAGCGGGAACAGCAGTCTGGGCAGGGAGGGGGCTAGTGGTAAGTGCTACAAGGGTGGCTTTTGTTGTACCGGGCACTTGGTCAATTGGCGCTGAGGCTGAGATTGGCGGGTCATTGCCAGCTGAGGCAGGGGCAGGGGCAGGGACAGGGGTTGCTACTGCATTAGTGAGAGCAGAGAGTGGGGCAGAGACGCTTTCAGAGGCAGTCGTGTCAGGAGCGGGGGCAGCGGCGGCTGGGGTGGACATGGAGGCAGGGGCTGAGACAGTGGAAACAGGAGGAGAGGAGGCAGACAGGGTGGGGCAGGGATGAGAACTCATTTCGTTTACAGACTCCGACCGCCGTGATCCTTCCCCTTCTTGGGCCGGCAAAAAGAGGGGGGACAAGGGGTTAGTGAATGTTATGGCACGCTCAAAATACCGCTTACCGCTGCCTTGACAGACGGTCTTACCTGTCACTCTCTCGACAAACTGGGGTATGAGGCTCTCTCCCATAGGGGGAGGTGTGGAGGCTCCCTGGTTGGACTGGGAGTCTCTATGGCGGATGGTCTGGTTGATGAAGAACCGCCAGCGACCCACCGGGGAGGACTGGGGTGCCGGGTCCACTACCACGGAAAGAAAGAGAGAGAGGTAAGTCCAGGCAAAGTGAGTCACTAAAATTCGTGGCGTCAAGGAATATTGCACAACAGCCACATGCTTGAGGATTGGACCGGAGAGAACAACTCACTCACTTGTAGAGCCTACTGGTGTGCTCACATGTAACTGGTCCAACGATCCCGTCTAGCAGTGAGAGTCACAAAGTTCCCTGTGTTAGTACAGTGTTTTGGGCGTGCTGCGTTTACATTCACATAACCCAAAGAGCGGCAGTGGAAGAGATGAACGGCAAGTCGAATCCAACCTGAGAGTGCGTCTGAAGGAGTTCCTGGGCTTTCTTCACAATCGACCTCAGCTCCTCCACAAAGGTCTCTTTCTCCAACTCAAGGACAAAGTCCTCCTCCACCTATGGATTGCAGCGGCAGAACGATATTTTTGCTCAAGTTAATTTCAATCTGAAACCAATAGGAGGAGGTGAACAGGTGAAACAAACACTTTACCATGTATTCTGCAATGTCCTCGGGAGCGTCTCCCTCAATGTCAAACTTAAATGTCACCATCTTATTGGAGTGAGTTTCCAGCTGACAGTCCACCATGTTATCACCAGAGCCAGACACCTGTACAAAATGATTGGTATCACTTTCCTCCTTGGAATAGCACTCAGGCATTTGGATATAGGGCACTTACCACAGAACCACCTCGGTAATTTAAAAATATATGTATATATATATATATTCGAAAAATCTTAACCCAGGTGTGATACACATTTATTTTTACCAATTGTGTGCTTTATTAGGATTTATACCTGGAGCATGCTAAGTTGAAAGAAGCGCGTGTTTTTGTCTGATCTCTGACATGAAGATCTCCGCTGAGACTTGACCCTCTCTAGCTTCCCATTGGCCAGTAGCTGATTTGTCTCTTCTCCATTGGCTGGCACCGAGCTGTGGTAGGGAGTTGTTTTTAAGTGCAAAACATTTATGTACCACCCAAAGGGTGCAATTACACCATCAACCAACACTAGATAATATTACAATATCGACACAGTGAAGGAATTACTATGATAATAGTTTTTGTTATAACAATACTGCTTTAACCTAGCACATGAGCACCATTCATTCAAAGAAGGAATGCACATAGCCAAGTTCAGATGACCAGGAGCACGTTGTTTTGACGTACCTAGAAGACGAATGTCTCTCTGTACCAGACAGGTTTGGATTCTCCTGAAGTCAAATTTAAACACACGCTATTAAAACAAACAATTTACAGTACATGCAGGCAGAAAACCATCAATAATCCATTTTGAGGAAAAAAAAAAAATTGTTGTGTTAAAAATCTTATAACATTTGGGATTTGTAATAAGAACTTTTTTGTAAACTGCTGTTCAAAGTAAAATGCAGAAAATTAAGGGGCATGGAAGGCTTTCACCGCTTAATATGGTCAGTCTAGTAAAAGGTATAGAATGCTAGAAGTTATTTGTCTCTGTACCTGAGCAATACCCAACAGGGTAGGGTCACAGCCTTGCAGCGAGGTTGGGGGCAGCAAGGGGGCGTTAGAGTCAAGCGACTGGAGAGTAGTGACAGGAGGTGGAGAGGTAGGGAGAGCTTCTGCCAGTTCGGGCTGAGTTAGCTGGGTCTCTGGCTGGGCGTGCTGCTCTGGAGCAAGGGTAGCAGCAGCATGGAGAGGTGGTAGAGATGGTAGATAGACAGGGTGACAGGTGGTATGGGATGGGCTCGGGGGCATTGGAGTGGTAAGGGGTACAGCGTGGGGCTGGGCAGACTGCTCTGCGCTTCCTGTGCTGATGTGGGTTTGTTGGGCCTGGGTCTGAACGAGCGTCTGTGTGGTTGTCTGAGCTTGCATGCTCGTCAGGGGGTGTGTGTGAGCGGAGACGCTCTGTTCGGCCAGATGTTGCGGGGACAGAGGTGGGCCTGCGACCACCTGACTGTACAGGGGAAGGACCTTGGCTTGTGGCTGGGCCTGGGCCAATTTGCTGAAAGAGGCCACCTGGGCAGTGGACTGGGCCACCCGGTGCAGAGGGACTTGAGGCTGGGGGGTTGGCTGATTTGGTTCGAGAAGACTTGCAACCTGCTGAGGGGGAGGGGGCAGCTGTATGAGGGTCGGGGCTGGCTGAGCTTGTGGCTGCTGTGGCGAAGGCTGTGGTAAAAGTTGCTGACCTACTGGAGCAAGTTGCTGACCTGGATCGACAGAATGGGGCATGGTCTGGATTACCGGATGCACAACAGCACTTTCTTTCAGCAGTTGAACGGGCACAAACTGTTGTAGTGATCCCTGGCCCTGGACATACGCCTGTCCTGTGGGCTGTACAGTAAGCGGAGGGGCAGAACTTAAGATGGTGGACGTCACCGCTGGACTGTGAGCAGGATTGACAGTCCCAACAGTGCCAGGAGATTGTATCATCTGTTGATACTGCATCACTGGAGCCTGCTGTTGCTGTTGCAAAATTCGCATGACATCGTGCTCCTGGACCGCTGCATTGGCTTGGTAGGCGGGGGGAGGTGCTGCAACATATCCGGATGGTAAAAGAACAGATGGAGCCTGCGCTTGCACCTGAGCCTGGAGCTCTAGTTGGGGTTGGGGATGAGGCTTAGCCTGGACTGAGAGCTGGGGCAGGGCCTCAGGTTGAACATAGGCCTGAGCTTGGAACTGGCCCTGAACTTGGGTCTGACCCTGGTTGGGGGATTTGCTCTGAGTCTGGAGCTGGAGCTGGGTCTGGGTCTGGGCCTGGGGCTGGACCTGGGCTTGGATCAGGCCCTGTGCCTGGAACTGGGGTTTAGCCTGCAGTTGAGGCTGTAGCTGAGTCTGCAATAGACCTTGCATTTGAGCACTTTGCTGTCCAGCGAGTTCTTGTTGCAGCTGAAAGGGCATTGAAACTGCAGAGGCCGGAGAAGGCTGCGGATGAGCTTGGCTCTGTATCATTGTGACCTGGGCTTGGGGAGGATGAGGCTGAAAAAGGGACTGTGCCTGTGTTGGAGCCGTAGGAATAAAATTAGGGGCTTGATGACTGTCCTGCTGGGTCTGAGTTGGTTTTGTTGGTCCTTGGAGGGGTACAGCTACTTGAAAAGACCCCTCTGTGGCCTCTATCCTGGTCTGTGGTGCTGGGGGCGCCTGGTGAGCTTGGAGCTGGTCAGTACTGTGCCCCTGGCTATAGGGTTGGGCTGCAGGCTGAACGTGCTCCATCAGGGCCTTGTCGTGCATCACGGCAGGCGTCTTGGCGGAGACCGGTTGCTGAATAGGCACCTGTGCTGGAGCCTGGAGGACCGTTTGAGTTTGCTGCTGGATCAACTCTGTGGCAACTGGAGCTACCGTGGGTAGCTGAGACTCAGCCCCAGAGCCATGTTGTTGTTGTTGTTGTTGTTGTTGTTGTTGTTGTTGGTGTTGCTGTTGTTGTTTTTGTTGTTGTTGTGCTATGTATGCTTGTTGCTGTTGTATCAACAATGTGTGTTGTTGTTGCTCCATAACCTGCTGCGGGGTCACAGTAAGTTGGGCTTGAAGAAGTATATTTTGTTGTTTCGTTATGCATGGCTGTTGTAAATCCACTTGTCTGATAAAAGCCTGCTGTTCACATTGTTGCTGACTGATTATGGGCTGTTGTTTGTCACCATGCTGTGTTTGAATGGCCGAGGACTGCTGCTGCTGTTGTTGTCCAGTGTCTGGCTGTTGAATTTGCTGCTGCTGTTGTTGTAAGATGGCATGCTTTTGTTGTTGCTTCTCTTGTTGCTGTTGAGCCTGTTGTAGTAGCATTGCTTGGTGCTGCCGCTGTTTTTCAATTTGCTGCTGTAGCAGAGTCTGTTGTTGCTGTTGTTCTCGCTGTTGTTGGAGTTGTGCCTGTTGTTGTTCCATCTGCTGTTGCTGAAGAAGGGCCTGTTGTTGTTGCTGCTGCTGTTGTAAGATAGCTTGCTGCTGCATCTGTTGGTGCAATAGTGCTTGTTGTTGTTGTTCCATTTGTTGATGGAGCAAACCGGGCTGCTGTTGTTCAATTAGTTGCTGTAGCATGGTCTGTTGTTGCTTTATCACTTGCTGTTCAACTTGTGATTGTTGTTGTAGCACAGTCTGTTTTTGCTGTTTTTCAATTTTCTGTTGTAATTTACCTTGATCTTGTTGTTGTTGATGATGGTGTTGCTCAAAGTGCTGTTGTTCTAAAAGTGCTTGCTGCTGTTCCAATTGTTGCTGTTGTAGTTTCTTCAGCTGTTCTTGTTGTAGAAAAGCTTGCTGTTGCTGTTGGTCCAATTGTTGTTGCTTTAAAATTGCCTGTTGCTGCTTCTGCTCCAGTTGTTGTTGGTGTAAAAGTGCTTGTTGTTGCTCAAGTTGCTGCTGCTGTAATTGGGCATGTTGCTGTTGTTGAATTAAAGCCTGTTGCTGTTGCTGCTCTAACTGTTGCTGTATGTATGACTGTTGGTGTTGTTCCAGTAAAATAGCTTGCTGCTGTTCAAGCTGCTGTTGTTGCTGTTGCTGTTGAAGCAACAATGTTTGCTGCTGTTGAAACTGTTGTTGTATAAAGGTCTTCTCATTATTATCCATTTGTGGTGGTTGATAAGGTTGTGCGGTCTCTGCTGGCTGCTGCATTGTCACAGCCAGTTGTTGGTCCATCCCTGACTGTGGTAATACTGTCGGCTGAAGAGGTTGTTGAACGTCGTGCTGTTGAACCAAAGTTGGCTGAACATAGATTTGCTTTTGAGGCTCAGCGTGCTGCGTCTGGATCGCAGTAGCTACATGGCATGGCTGCTGCTCTGCCTGGTGATATGGCTGCTGAAGGACACTGACCTGTTGCTGCTGTTGGGCCAGACTGCCTTGGGCCTCCATTTGCTGCTGCTGCCGCTGTCCACTCGCCTGGGGCTCCATCCCCATCCGTTGTTGTTGAACAATGGTTTGCTCGGGGATCATGCCAGGCAGTGTTTGCTGGGGTGCAGACTGGGGAATGATGTCAGATGGCTGCATGGGAGTGGCTGTATTGGGTTGGGTTTGCTGAGTGAGTGGGATAATACCCCCTGCTAGTCCAGAGGGATCACCAGATGAAAGGGAAGCAGTGAGGACATTGACGGGTGCTTGGGGGGAAACGGGGGATATGCATGACTGAGAGGGGGCACTAGACCCATGGGGAGTGGGAATCTGTGCTCCATCTGATTGGTAAGGCTGATATGGTTGCAGCGGTTGATGTAAAGGTGATTATCAAGATAGATAGGTGACAATGAGAAGAAAGGTGGAGAGAATTAAATCGTAAGAATTTGTAAGGGGAATCCATTACATATGCAATGCAAATCAACTGGTTATTGTGTGTTATTATTAAAGGTTACCATGATTAAAAGTATTGGTGATAAAAGTAGACAGACAGCAATCGGGTTCCATAGAGACTTTGTGGCCTGGCTTTTCACTTAGTGGGTTACAACAGTAATTGGGAATAGATGCACAGTACAGCAAGGATCACTCACAAGTGGTGCCATTTGCAACCGAGATCCCTTACATGTTACAGAGATGATGTGCCCTACCCTCTTCGACTCAACATTGACAACTCTTGCAACCAGCTGTGGGACCACCTTAATGCTAAGTACTTTTTATACTCATATCTATTCTACAGGTGATTTCATGGCATGACATTACAGTAATTTAAAACAGCTTTTCAAAATCAATTCAATACGCCTCGGTGTCTTGTGGTGACTAAGAAAGCCATTTATAGTTTGGTTTCAATCCGATGAGCTAATGCTAAGCCTAAATGTGCACATGGTTTTGCTTGCAGTCTGGGTTTAAACACATACACATTTCTGAGAAAGTGGCAGGAGAGCAAGATCAGATTACGCAGAAACTGTAAACTAACTGCCCTCTGCTAAATCTAGCTTGCATAGCTAAGAAGACATATACGTTGTGATTCACCCCTGGGGTCTTATCCAACCGGCTAAAAGCCTTTATAATGCAATGTTTTGCAGTGTCAGATAGTAAAAAAGGTCAATAAAACCGAAGCATGTATTTACCTGAGAGAATTGTGGATGTACACCTGGTGAGACCTGTGCTGCCAGTGGGACAGGCTGCATGAGCGTGTGGCCGACAGGTGCCCCTCCACTTTGCCCAATGGACATGCTAGAAATCACACCACTTTGACCAATAGGCACATTCTGAACCCCTTCACTCTGTCCAATGGGGAGCAACTGAGGATGAGACACAACCCCTGTACTCTGCATTGTCTGTAATTACAAAGTACACATTTGAGACAGATGACAGAATTAGATGGGGAATGTAAAGAACACATTCTTCCAGTTCAAAGTGAAATAATACAGCAAGGTAACAAAGCGGTCATTTTACAAACACACTTACAGTGGCAGAAGGAGGGCAAGCTTGAGAATGGGCATATGACTCCCCTTCATGGGGGAACGTCTGGGTCTGTCCACTTGTACCAGATTCACACTTTCCTGAACCAAGGCTCTTATCTGATCAATCAAGAATTACATGATTTTTTATAGATACACAAATATCAACTATTCAAAAGGATAGGCACATTCCGAACAATTGGATTAGTGTTCATTTTATTTGAATGTAGTAGTGCTACTGTATCTATTCATATTTGAGATAACAAAGTTTTGATGTTGGCTTTTCTACTCTACCTGGCTGGCCGGGGGTTGTGCCACCACTGAATATGCTGACATGCTGGTCTACCTCAGGAGGCTCCTCAGCCAACTCCCCTCCTCCACCTCCTCCTCCTCCTCCTCCTCCACCTTCACCCGCCTGCCCAGCCATCCCAGGACCCGATGAAGAGGGGCACGAGGGGTGGGGGCAAGTGTAGAGGGGGATGGTGGAGTCTCTCCTCTCCTCAAAGTCATGGTGTTGCAGGAGCAACTGCTGCTGCCGCCTCTCACGGGACTTTTTAATCAGAGTGACTCTGTCGCGGATGGACTTGCCCACCACCTTTGCGTCGCTCTCATGGAAGAACCCCGACTTTACCTAATGTTAGGGAGACAGAGACGGAGAGAACAAGGTAGATTTGAGTAAGAAATGTAAGGTGCAAATAATCACTGCATGTCAGAAGTAACCTGAATCTTGATGAATGAGCTATATTTAGCGATGCATCACAGCCACACGTCAGTCTTAATAATTGATCTATTTTTGCCAACATCTTTACCCAAAGTAGTGCATAATTTGTGTTTAAAAATTGCACACACACACACTAACATCCAAATATCTTTTATGGACTTGATAAAAATATGCATGAGGTTTTTAATCATAAATCTGTCAACAACAATCAAGCTTTAAGATCCCTAGCAAAGAACGCCTACACATAAGTCTCAGTAATTGCTATTAGACATCACATATTAAAAATGGAATTGCTCTTGAGATACAGTTAACAAGTACCAGCGCCTTCTATAGTGTTAAATGGCAAAACGAAAAACACTCTCCTCAGTAACAGGTGTTCCCAGTGTAAACTAACATTGGAAATTTTGAACGAGGAATTCAATGCAGAAGGCTATTGGTAAAAATGTAATAGCTAAATAATATGAGGCTGTTTTCACAGGGAAGGGGATATTTGTCCCGTTATTAATAGTAATAAGTGTGAGTATACATTTTATCTATTAATTAATTCACCAGTGCCTGTCACATGGCCTATTTTTAGAACTTCTGACTTTTAAATGTTTCAAATGTAATAAAAATCCCAAACTACTTGTGGTACCTAGTGCAACATTTTGGGATTTTTTTGGAAGGTAGACAACTTTAATTAAAAGTCAAGACATCATGTCAAATTTGAATGTGAATACATTTGTTTGCCCATTTTTTTTAAAGTTACTTTTTACATAAAGGATTCCTTCTTCCCTCTGCAAATTTAGTTTAGAGTAAATCCCATTCTACGGATAGCAGAGACCAAGTATTCCTGCTCAGCCCCACCCTAACTCTTACCATCTCCAAGGCCACCTCCTCTGCACTGTCATTCTCCAGGTCATAGCTAAACTCTATGGCCTCGTTGTCTTTGTGCTTTCCCTTCAGCTTTTTGGGATCCTCGACCCAAATCCTGAGGGCCAGACAGTCCTGACAGCCCGTGTCCTCCTCTGCCAGCTCCACTCGCACCCCTGTATCCTCCCCAAAGAATGCGTGGGTCAGGAGGTCCCGGATGGAGAGCCTGCCAAGAGGAAAACAGGAACATGTGAAGCAGAAGCAATGGGAAGTTTTACGAGCGCTCGGTCAGCAAGTCTGCATGAGCTGCTGCCATACATCATGCTATGAGAGGGAAAACTGCTTACCTCTGGCTCTTGTTCTGACGGATGCAGCCCTCAATTATCTCTTTAATCTCTGGGTCGTTGACTTTATCAAAGCTGGCTGGTTTTATACCCTGCACGGAGAGAATAGGCAAGGGCTATTACAAAACGTGTTCCCAATACAAACAGAACATCATCCAAGTTTGATTTTGGAGACTCTCTGGACAGCATAAAACATCTTTATGTCTAAAATGAAACACTGAATAAATCTGTTCGTTTATTTAGCCGCTATACCAAACCCAGATCAGATCTATAAAAAAGAGACTTACGCTGGTGACTTTGCGGTAGATCTGAGCAGCGTTCTGGCACTCAGAGTATGGGTATTCCGACGTGGCCATCTCAAGCATGCACATTCCAAATGCATAGACGTCCACAGACTCATCGTAGTGCTCCTCATACATTTCTGGAGCCATGAACTCTGGGGTTCCTGAAAGGACCGGCAGTTATATGTCAATGTTGGGAGTTTTAAACTGTACACCATGCATAGTTGAATTGACTCAAACTGGCATATTCCCTCTAAAAGTACATTACTGTCTCTATGCACGTTACTTTCATTGCTTGTCTGTCCTGTTTGATGTTTTTTAACCTTGACAAGTGAAGTCCACTGGTTTTAATTTGACTGCTTTGTTTTCATGGTCTTTTTAGCGTTTTTGACTTGCTGT
>JAVQJS010074255.1:0-20174 GCA_036024795.1 Galaxias rostratus
GTCGGTCTGTCTGTCGGTCTGTCTGCCTGTCTGTCTGCCTGTCTGCCTGTCTGCCTGTCTGTCTGTCTGTCTGTCTGTCTGTCTGTCTGTCTGTCTGTCTGTCCATCTGTTTGCCTGCCTGCCTGCCTCTCTGTCTGTCTGTCTATCTACCTACCTGCCTGTCTGTCTGTCTGTCTGTCTGTCTGTCTGTCTGCCTGCCTGCCTGCCTGCCTGTCTGTCCACCTGCCTCTCTGTCTGTCGGTCTGTCTGTCGGTCTGTCTGTCGGTCTGTCTGCCTGTCTGTCTGTCTGTCTGTCTGTCTGTCTGTCTGTCTGTCTGTCTGTCTGCCTCTCTCCCTGCCTGCTTGTCTGTCTGTCTGCCTGTCTCAGTGGTATGTCGTCTGCTTCCTGTTTCCTGCTGGTCAGTTGCTTTACTGTCACAGTGGTGTGTGTGTGTGTGTGTGTGTGTGTGTGTGTGTGTGTGTGTGTGTGTGTGTGTGTGTGTGTGTGAGAAAGAGAGAGGGGTCAGGTTAGTCACTTTGGACTCTTTTGTGGATATAGGAGTGGCTGTTCCGGTGCTGTCCACTTACTCCCCCTGCTGGAACATCACATCTCTGCCTTCTGCCGGACCCTTGAGAGTGTGGCCCTCCAATGCCCAGGGAGTCCGGCCGCACCCAGCCCCCTCACAGGCAGCTCTCTGTCGGGCACAGCCCCCCGCGGCGGCGCCCTGAGCTCCAGTCTGGAGGAGTGTGTGGCCAGACAGGAGGAGTTTGGTCTGGCTGCACTGAGGGCGCTCGGCCACATGGTGGCGCTGAGTCCAGAGGTGGTGGACAGTCTGCTGGAACAGAACCAGGGCCACTGTGTGAAGGAGGGCCAGGGGACCGAACTGGGCCACCCCAAAGAACAGGTAGCCTAGAGGCCCCTGCCTGTCTCTCTCCTCCTCAGTCTCTTCTACTGTGTGTCTGTCTCTCTCTCTCTCTCTCTCTCTCTCTCTCTCTCTCTCTCTCTCTCTCTCTCTATACCTTTATCTCCCTCTCTCTGTCTGCACCACTACTTACCCCCCCCCCCCCCCTCCTCTCCCCCAGGGTGTGACAGAGCCACCGCAGACAGACATAACCTCAGCCCAGGCTGTCAATAGGACCACAACTTCTCCTGGCAGGGGACTACAGCCTCAGCAGGCCTTGCTGCAGAGGCTGCTGCAGCTGTGTGACCGGGGGGTCAGTGGCGGGGCGGTGCGGAGAGAGGCTGTGGTCTGGAGCAGCCTGGAGACTCTGTGTGCGCTACTGGAGAGAGCGCCCCCCTCTGGCCTGGCCAGGTACTCACCTCTCTCCCTCTCTGAGCTTTTTTCTTTTGAGTGCATTCCCTGCCATAGTGAAACGGCCCAATGCAGAAATTGTTGGGCCAGTTGTTTTATTTTTTACTTCCAATTCTAATTGCGCACAATTTTTCCGAATACTCGGATTTGAAAAGATCACATATATCGTGCCTTCATAACCACATTGAATAAGTCAGTCATTTAAACATATAAAGATTTGATCATAAGCTACATTCTACCGTGCCTTCATAACCACATTGGTGCAGTCGATAATATAGACCTTCACGCCAAACTGAATCAAATGCGTTTTTGAAATTGACAAAGGAAGCAAATATTAATATAATGTTTGACTGGTGCACATTCCTTTCTGATTAGGGAGAGCTGGGTGTGGTTGAGATCAGTTGTGCAGTGTTTTGGTAGAAACCAATTTGACTTTTACTCCAGTCGTTGTGTTTGTAAAGGAAGTTTGTCACTGTTTACAATGCTGCAAAGATAACTTCTTTAGGTCACTGCTCACACCGATGCCTCAATAATTGTGAGGGTCCAATTTGTCTCAACTCATACATTGGAGATAAAAGACTGTGGCTCCACATGTCAGGAAAGCAACCAGAGCTTAATAAAATGTTAAATCGTTTTAGAATGGCATCCTGTAATGCATGAGTGCTGGTTTTGAACATTTTGATTTAGATTTTATCTGGGCCACAGAGATTCCATTCCTCACCTGAAGATGATTCCGGTTCTATTTGATGGTGGATTCTACATGACTGAGCTTTTCTTAGACCAGGATGTGACTGGGGTTCATTTGGGACAGGATGTCTTTATAGTTTGTGTTTTCCAAATTGTTTTATTTTCTAATTGTCAATTGCTTTATTATGTGTTCATTGTTTTTTATTTTTACTTTGATGAAGCAATGCTTGTTCATTGGTTGTGCTTAAATTATCCCCAAAACACATTTTGATCATTAGTATCTACAGTTTATGCCAGTGTTTTGTAGGTATGATTCTTTTTTGTTTATATTGCTTGAAGAGTTTTATCATATCACTGATGTTCGTTTGGCGTAGAGCTTACAGTGTTTCAAGTTTTCCTCATTCAAGTGTTCCTCCATCTCTTTCTGTGCTTCTTCACTGTTTTTCTTTGTATTCTTAAGAATAGCAACTTCTCTCTGTCTAACCTCTCTTTGTCTAACCTCTCTCTCTCTCTCTCTCTCTCTTTCTCTGTCTCTGTCTAACCTCTCTCTGTCTAGTTTCTCTTTCTAACCTTTCTCTCTCTCTCTCTCTCTCTATCTAAACTCTCTGTCTAACCCCTCTCTCTCTCTCTTTATCCTCTCTCTGTCTAACCTCTCTGTCTAATCTCTCTCTCTCTCTCTCTCTCTTTCTACCTACCTATCCTCCCCCTCTCTCTCTAACCTGTCTCTCTCTCTCTCTACTTCTCTACCTCTCAGACATTAGACATTGATACTGTAGTGTGTGTGTGTGTGTGTGTGTGTGTGTGTGTGTGTGTGTGTGTGTGTGTGTGTTTCAGATTGCAGTGTGTGCTGTCTACAGGGAATCTGATTGGCTGCCTGTCTTTGAGCTCGTCCTATCAGACAGTGTTGCGGTGTGTGTCCGTGCTGAGGGCTGTGTCTGACCTCCCTCCATTGGCCCAGAAGGTCTGCTCACATACGGGTAAGAGTGACTGACTGACAGAGACGGACGGACACACGTTGCAATGTGTTGATGCTGTGTGTTGTGATCAGAGAGGTGTTGGTGCTATGTGTCCTGTGTGTTGGTCAGATAGGTGTTGGTGCTGTGTGTTGGTCAGATAGGTGTTGGTACTGTGTGTTGTGATCAGAGAGGTGTCTGTTTCCTGTGTGTTGATCAGAGAAGTGTTGATGCTGTGTGTTGGTGAGAGAGGTGTTGGTCCTGTGTGTTGTGATCAGAGATGTGCTGATGATGTGTGTCCTGTGTGTTGTGATCAGAGATGTACTGGTGCTGTGTGTCCTGTGTGGTGTGATCAGAGAGGTGCTGATGCTGTGTGTCCTGTGTGTTGTGATCAGAGATGTGCTGATGCTGTGTGTCCTGTGTGTTGTGATCAGAGAGGTGCTGATGCTGTGTGTCCTGTGTGTTGTGATCAGAGAGGTGTCTGTTCCTGCAGCTGTTCCAGGTGGTCTGCGGCCGCCCTGATAAGACGGTGTTGGAGGCTGACTGGGCGCTGCTGGAGGTGGAGGTGTGAGCCACTGTGTTTAGATCCTACTGTTGCTGGGTCAATACTCAACACAGTGTTAGGGCTAGGGGTCAACACTCAACACAGTGTTAGGGTTAGGGGTCAACACACAACACAGTGTTAGGGCTAGAGGTCAAAACAACACAGTGTTAGGGTTAGGGGGAAAATTCAGGGTTAGGGGTAAACACACAACACAGTGTTGGGGCTAGGGGCCTACACACAACACAGTGTTAGGGTTGGGCGTCAACTCAGGGTTGGGGTTCAACACACAACACCACAGTGATAGGGTTAGGGGTCGACTCAGAGTCCAGGTTAGGGGTTAACACAACACAGTGTTAAGCTTTTAACACTAATGGAACATAGTCAGGTCACTAACACTACCCTCAACCTCTTAAGAATCAGTGGAACAGCACTTCTCTTAACTCTCTCTCTCTCTCTCTCTCTCTCTCTCTCTCTCTCTCTCGCTGTCTGTCTGTCTGTCTGTGTGTCTGTGTAGGTGGTGCGTTTTCTCAGCCGGCTTTTCACCCAGAGGCTGACGACATGGAGCTGCTACTTGGAGGTCTCCTGCCGCTGTCACGCTGAGGTCACACACACACACACACACACACACACACACACACCCACCTACTTTATTGTTTGAGAGTCTGCCCACCTCCCCTCCTGCTGTGTATCTGACGTGTGTGTGTGTGTGTGTGTGTGTGTGTGTGTTCCAGGTGGTACAGACCCTGGTGGTCCTGTTGCACCGTCAGTGGCTGGACATCCGGGCCCGAGAGGCCAGCCAGAAGATCCAGGAGGAGGAGGGGCTCCAGCTCCAGTCCCCAGCCCAGGCATGGTGGTCCTCTCCTGGGGTGCAGCTCCTCCGCGAGGCCCTGATGCTGCTCCACTGGCTGATGTTGAACCACGTGGGCTTCACAGAGCACCTGAGGCCCGTGCTGCACATGTACGACCAAGCCGTCCCTGCGGTCAGAGACACGCTGAGGAGAGTCCCAGACCTCCGCGAGAGCGAGGGTGAGCTCACCGTCCCTGGGCTGTGGAGGACGTTTAGTCTGTCTTTCCTGTGTTGGGGAGTTGTCTCAGTCTTTTGAGTGCTCTGTCGTGGTGCGTCTGTAAAAAGCTCCATGGTAGGAAAATGAAGGCCTGCTTCAAGGTGTACCTCCTCTAGAAAATCCTGGTTCCTTTTTTGAGGACTGTCGTGTGAGCTTTTAGTCTTCACTGAACTTATTCAGAAGATCAATTGCATTTTACCGTTTTGCATTCAACACATTGTTGAATTTGAGGTCATCCATTTCCTTCAGGAAACCCTTGTTTTCTGAGGTTAGCAACCTAATGCTAATTCTTTCTCTCTTAAAGCAGTTCCTTGTCTTCCTGTACGTCTGTGTTGATCCTCATGGATGTGATGGTTACTTTGGGTTTTTCCTGTGTTTTTAATCAGAACTGGCGTTGGAAGAACTATGTCGTTCAGAGTCAGACGACGTGGAGGAGATGGACACAGACACTGGCTCATGATTCGCTAACAGCCGTCACTCACACTGGCTCATGATTCGCTAACAGCTGTCACTCACACTGGCTCCTGATTCGCTAACAGCCGGCACTCACACTGGCACCTGATTCGCTGACAGCCGTCACTGATACTGGCTCCTGATTCGCTAGCAACTGTCACTCATTGGCTTCTGCTTTGCTTAGTCATAGTCGCTTCAGTAGTTTGAATTCATTCACAAGTAAAACTTCTCTAAATTTCACTGATGAATGCTTGATAACTATTTGGATTGGGCCCAAATGAAATGGCTCTTGTGAACTTCCCTCATGCTGTCCTGGGGGCAATGGAAAGGAGGAGAGAGGAAGACCACAGGATGAAGGTGCCTCATTAGTCTACTGTTCAGCTACTTGTATAGGTGAGGGTGTAATTGTGTGTGTGTGCACTCTCTCTATGCAGTGTTCGCAGTTACACAGGGACATCACTGAGCTGGCTGGATCATCTTTTTACACATGGAAGACAGCTTCTGTATTTTATTACATGAAATGACCAATGACATTTGGAAAGGATGAATCAAATCAACACATGGGAACAAAGGTAAAATATGTATTTTGTATGAATAAACACTTCAGAGAACAGCTTTTTCCATATGGTCTTTCCAGTTCAAACGACACCCATACAAACACTGAGTAATAAACACACAGCATCTCTGATCACGTGACAAACATACTACACTGACACTGGACAGAACAGACAGCCTATGAAATTACTTATTCTCATGGTGCACTAAAACTCACATCCTTGTTAGCAAGGGGCAATTGTCAACATAATATATCTTTGACTGCATTTCCAGTGCTGTATAATTGAATAAAGGAAAGCAGGTTTGGCTGAACGCTAAAGAGGTTAAACTCAAAACAGATTGTGAAAGCACTGCACGTTATTACAGACAGTTGTCTCTGATCCCAACAAAAACACAACTAACACATTTTATCAAAGAGAAAGTCTTAAAAATAGGATTAAGAAGCGCATTTTAAAAAGGCAGTGTTTTTAAAAAAACAAAAAGCACATTTGATCCCAAATTGGCATTCTGGCTTTTAAACCTAACATATTGAACAACTGCAACCAACAGTACAAGCAGGCAAATTCAAGGTATTCACAAAACATTACCACAAGTATAAAATAAGGCAACAAAAAGAACGGGTGAGCACAATCCTTGTAGACCCAGTAACTGCAGTACAGCAACATTTCCTGCTGTGAAGAAAGCCCATCAAACAGGAAGAAGGCACATATCTTGTAACTTGCAAAAACAACAACAAAGGTCCTTTCAAGTCATAAGTGTGATGTGTTGTCTATGGGAGAGTCTCCGACTAGGTACTCAACCCTTGAACATGTATACTAAATAAAAATACACACAAGCCACTTCCTCCTTTTCTGTTTTGGTTCCACATCATCCTCTGCTGAGGGCCGTGGCATTCAGACAAGCCAAAGCTAAAAGCCCTTTGACATCCTGAGACAGACTTCATCCTCCAAACAACACCAGGAAACAGACACACGGGCTGCTTACCAACAAGGTCTGCAACAGCAGAACCAGAACAGAAACAAGCTGCTAAGGCCACAGCAGAATGGAGTAACAGAGGAACGGCTACAGAACGCGGCACTGTGGAACAACACAGAAACGCCTTAGGAAGGAGCGTGGGAAAGCCTTCACCGTAGAGAGAGGCCTCTACTCTGTCTGCTGATGGGGATGACCTTTGACCTCTCTGTCCACCATCACCCACCCTGTCTGAGGCTGGACTGGGAGTCCCTACCATACTTCACCCAGGACTCCCACATTCATCCATCCAGAACTTCTCCATACATACATGACCCAGGACTGAGACAGGACTCCCCCATACATACATGACCCAGGACTGACACAGGATCCCCTATACATACATGGCCCAGGACTGACACAGGATCCCCTATACATACATACATGACACAGGACTTCCCCACACATACATACATGACCCAGGACTGACACAGGACTCCGCTATACATACATACATACATACATACATGCATGCATGCATACATACATGACACAGGACTCCCCTATAGATACAGACATGACACAGGACTCCCCTATAGATACATAAATACATACATACATACATGACCCCGGACTGAAACAGGACTCCCTATGGATACTTACATACATACATACATGACCCAGGACTGACACAGGACTCCCCTATACACACATACATACATACATACATACATACATACATACATACATGACACAGGACTCCCCTATACATACATACATACATACATACATACATGCATACATAAGCCAGGACTGACCCAGGACCGACCCATACACACTTAAACCAGGACTGCACCGTCTTCAGAAGATAGAAGCTACAGAGTGTAAGGACCAGAAATAGAGATCCTAATAATCTAGCGATGGCTGTTGACCCATTTCTGGTTCTGATACCACCTAAGAGGCATTACAAGTATTTTACTAGCATGGGTTTAGAACTATGAGAGAGAGAGGAGGTAAGGAGTTACCAGCCTGGTTCTATGGAGTTTACATCTATGAGAGAGAAAGGGCTCTATGAAGTTTATATCTATGAGAGGGAGAGACGATAGAGAGAAGGAAAGGAGGATAGGAGGTAAGGAGGTAAGGAGGTCAAGTGGGAGTAGCAAAAAAAGTCTCATTTGAGAAGTGAACACATACACAGGGTTCTCCCAGACATGCAGATCCCTCCAACAAAAAGGAAGTTGAGAGTTTGAGCTCTGGTATCACTTGAAGGCGGCGCTGTCTAGTAGCCTGTCTTGGCTGGTGGAGGACCAGTGTATGCAGGGTTGTAGGCAGGCTGGTTCAGGTAGTCAGGCTGGGCCTGGGGCTGGGGCTGGGGCTGGGCAGGGGGCTGCAGTGGGTAGGGCTGCTGGCCTGGGCTGAACGCTGCCTGGCTATATGCCATAGGGGCTGGAGGGTAGCTGGCAGCTGGACGGGAAATGAGGAACATTAACGAGATGCAAACAATGTGAAAGAACGAACAAACATGAAACATCTGATCTGCAATGGTTTAACTGCATTTATTTGTAATAATCTGAGCTACGTCATCATTTTCATTATTATTAATAATAATAATCTATATAGCAATTTCCATGTTTCAGTAGAACACAGTGGACTTCCTGTACTAACCCACTGTAACCCGCAGGCCTGCCAGTGGACTTCCTGTACTAACCCACTGTAACCAGCAGGCCTGCCAGTGGACTTCTTGTACTAACCCACTGTAACCAGCAGGCCGGCCAGTGGACTTCCTGTACTAACACACTGTAACCCACTGTAACCAGCAGGCCTGCCAGTGGACTTCCTGTACTAACACACTGTGCCCTGAACACACTGTACTTCCTTCACACAGCAGGACTAGGTTGGAGTTTAACGTTAACCTTCTAGTTGAACATGACCCGCCTGCTTGAATCTACTTTAACTACATGTTAGTTATTCATAGCCACCCTGTTGGAATCTAAACCTCCTAGTATGTTTTTAAATATATATATATGTATATATATATATATCCCTCCTGAAAGGTGACAGTGCCCCTTACCGGCTGCCTCATGGTAGGGAGGGGGTGGGCCTGGCATGTAGGGCTGTGCCGGGTAGGGGGTCTGGAGCGTTGGGGGCCCGTGGTACTGCTGAGGGCCCGCTGGAGGCCCGTAGCCAGGCTGGATGGGGACCGGCTGGTACCCTGAGTACTGGTAGGACTGAGGTGCCTGCGGGGGCAAGGCACTGGGCTGCTGGGGGTACGGGGTGTTGATGACCGTGGTGGTGGTGTGGGTCGCTCGCACAGCTGGGAAGAAATACAACACGTGTGTAATACACAATGGAGGGATAGGCACGCATGGGAAATATTTTCTACATGTATACATCCTCATCCAGGTCCTCTAATTTGGTACCACTATTCAGATGCTACCTGCCGTAGCTAACCCTAAACCCCTTGTTAATGAGTGCTTTTTAAACTGTTTAAACAGGCTGAACTAGAGATAGCAGTAGTGACCTTAGCGGTGCGTGTAAAGTAAGGCTTTCAGTGGCATTGTCCTTCACACAGACTGAGGTCTCCCTCTCACTGGCCCTAAGGCCTCATCAGGAGATTAACATTTCTACCTCGTCCACTTCCCCCTAGCCAGTCAGTGGAACACAGCTAATGCTAACAAACACTTGAAAGTGAATGAGAGTCTGTTAGCCTCAGGCTAAAGGTAAATGCATGTCCATGGACCCTTACGTTGTGGCTTGTGGCAGATCTTATAGAGGCAGCAGCATGGGCAGACGCAGCAGAGGATGAAGACGCTCACGAGGATTATGACACCAGCAATGGATGAACCCACATACACAGAGTCCATGGCCCCATACCTGAGGCACACAAAAAGCACACCACCACAATCATCATCACCATCTTCCTTCTCCTTCTAAGAAACACACAAGGAGGAACTTTACTGTGTCATTGTCATATTCCAATCTTCGCACTGCACTGACTGACTGACTGACTGACTGACTGACTGACTTACTTACTTACTTACTTACCTTGGCCTGTCTGAAATATGTGAGAAATAAATCGGTAAGAGGAAGTCAGATTGTTATGAAACGCTATAGGGCACACACGTACGCGCGCACACACACACAGTGATGCTTCTGTGGTTTGGAGTTGACAGCTGTTTCCGCATTGCATGTCACTATAGGCAAAAAAACAACTGTATATATATATGAATAATAACAGAGATGCCATGCCATTGTTTTAGGTAACGCTTACAATACATGGGATGGTAAAGTTAAATTTTGTACATTAGTAGTAGTATGCTCCAGTCTTCCTGTGTGAATAACGGGTTAGCACACTTAAGATGAAATTAAACACCAGCAAGAATTTACATCATGTCCCCATATTGGTGACCCTACATCACTGGCTGCAAACAGAAAAAGGTGCTTACGTCTGTGCGCAGTCCCACTGACGGCCCTCAGATATTGATAACGATTCTTGTGAGCAGCAGTATCGATTGGTGCAGGTGCCGCAACAAAACCATTTGCAAGACTGTAATGGGTATTGGCTATTGAATCCGTCTGTGTAGCCCAGGCAGTCGGAGAGGCCTAAATGATACAAAACAAATACAAGCCTTTAATTAAATAGCATGCATGGTAAACCCAATTTTTGTAAATTATTACGTTTCGTGTTTAAGCTACGTAAGGATGAGTCACGCGTTTTATTATTATTCCTACATATCGAGTTAGTACTTTGGTACTGCATGCTTTTCCAACCGAACTCGACAGTGCAAAAAGCTGAACAACTCGGCTTCAATATTTATGACTAGGAAAATTGTTTCTATAACAAATCACTGATTACAAACTTTAAAAAAGCCTACTTTAAATTGGGACGTCGTGTTATGAGTGACTAATCCAAGCTCGGACTAATGACAAGCACGCGCTAATGCAAATTGCTGAAGTAAGAACTTCAAACTAATTTCGAGCTAAATCGAAACTTATGTTTATCAACACCTACCTCAAACGAAGGTGCAATTTATCAAATCAAATTTACTCAAACGCCATAACTGATATGAAAAGATTATCTTGAATAAACTTCAAAGAAATACCAAACTCACCCGACACAATTTGGGCAGTGGTTAGGGTCAAAAGTAAAACCGAAATTATTTTACTCCCACCATCGCTTTCTGTTATCGCGGAAGAAAACAGGAAATCGGCGACCCCGTAATGGTATTTCCTTGCTGTTCAAGTAGGTGTTGTTCCAGCACGTCTAAAATATAAAATCAACGCCTATTTGTCTATTTTCATAGGTTTTGGTGCCCGTGTATTAGAAAATAGTTGTGCAATCATCGTCCTTTACCCAAACGATGTTTACCAGACCAATGTGAAATAACAACAAAGGATCTCTGGCACTGTGTTTTTGGTTAGTTTCAATTAAAATAGTCACGTCATAGATAAAGAGGCTATTTTACACGTTAAATTGTGTGCTTGTTCAGGTTTGTATAGTGAAGCTTATTGTTCAAAAATCTTTCCTAACTGTAGTTGTCTAGTTTGGAAAATGCCAGACTGGAATTTGTTGAATGACACGATACCCTGTGAAACTTTGCAACGCTCGGTAGGCAAATTCACAAAGCCTTGTTGGAACTACCCTTCCCAAACATTGCTTTGTTCCGCTCGCGCCCCTAATTGGTGTCTCCCATTTGGGGGGAAGCAAACTAACCTTACCGTTGCTGTCCATTAGATTTTGGTTAACGATGTAGAAGTGCAGATCACATTAAAGAAACTGAATGACAATGCCCCTAAAACATTTTTGTGACATATTTGAAGTTTTACATATTCCATTAATAAGGGCATACATTACGTCAGTAAGATAAAATGTACAAAATCTACACTCAAAATGCATTTTTATAAAAATGTACAAATCCACACTCAAAGTTGACAAAGTTTCCAGTCCGTTCATAACGTTTGATTTAGTTTTTTTTTTTTATCGTTGACGGTAGTTGGGGCTATCATCTTTCGCGTCGTGATAAAATACAAAGGCTTTCCAAGAGTAATGGCCCAATTAGGTTGAAATATACAGTATTACATATACATCCGGAAAGTATTCACAGCTCTGCCCTTTCTTCGCATTTTGTAATGTTTCAGCTTTTATTCACAATCCATCCATCCATCATCAGAACCGCGTATCCTATGCAGGGTCACGGGGAGCTGGAGCCTATACCAGATGACTTCGGGCGAGACGTGGGGTACATCCTAGACAGAGTGCCAGGGGGCTAACACACAGACAGCCAACCACTCACACACAGTCACCAATTAACCTGCATGTTTTTGGACTGTGGGAAACCGGAGTAACTGGAGGAAACCCACAGAGAACATACAAACTCCACACAGAAAGGCCCTCAGGTGGGAATCGAACCCAGGACCTTCTTACTGTGAGGCAACAGCACTAACCACTGCGCCACCGTGCTGCCGTGCTGCCCCCAATGTATTAAGTTATTATTTTGTCTTTACTATAGACTATAACGGCCCTGTGATGGACTGGCGATCTGTCCAGGGTGTACCCCACCTCTCGCCCGGAGTCGGCTGGGATGGGCTCCAGTTCCTCTCTGCTGCTCCTCTCAAGCTTCATTAGGTTGGATAGGGAGTGTCAGTGCACACAATCTTCAAATATCTAAAGAGATGTTCAATCGGATTCAAGTCTGGGCTCTGGATTGGCAACTCAAGGACATTCACAGAGTTGTGCTGAAGCCAGTCATTTTATATCCTGGCTGTGTGCTTAGGGTCGTTGTCCTGCTGAAAGATGAACCGTCACTCCAGTTTGAAGTCCAGAGCACTCTGGAGCAGGTTTTCATTCAGGATGTTTCTGTAAATTGCCGCATTCATCTTTACCCCTATCCTAAGTCTTCCAGTTCCTGCCACTAAAAAACATCCCCAAAGCACGATGCTGCCACCACCAGGGTTCACTGTAGGGATGGTATTAGCCTGGTGATGAGCGGTGCCTGGTTTCCTCCAAAAACGACGCTTGGCATTAACTCAAAAAACCTCAATATTTGTCCCATCAGACCAGATAATTTTGTTTCTCATGGTCTGAGAGTCCTTCAGGTACATTTTGGCAAACAAAAAATGGACTGCCGTTCGCCTTTTACTAAGAAATGGTTTCTGTCTGGCCACTCTACCGTACATGCCTGATTGATGGATTGCTGCAGAGATGGTTGTCGTTCTGGAAGGTTCACTATCCACAGAGGAACGCTTCAGCTCTGACACTGTGACCATTGGGTTCTTGGTCACGTCCCTGACTAATTCCCTTCTCCTCCGATAGCTCAGTTAGGACGGCCTGCTGTCTCTAGGAAGAGTCCTGGTGGTTCCAAACTTTTTCCATTTCTGATGATGTAGGCTACTGTGCGTAGTTGGACCTTGGAAGCAGCAGATATGTTTCTGTTCCCTTCCCCAGGTTTGTGCCTCGAAAAAATTGCTTTGACTTCATGTTTCAGGCTGATTGGTGACTCTAAATTGTCCGTAGGTGTGAATATGCGAGTTGTTGTTTTTCCCTTTGTGTTGGCCCTGTGATGCACCAGCGACTTGTTTTGCTTTATTTTTGTTTACTTTGTACAGCGTCTTTGAGTGTTTTGAAAAGCGCTTTATAAATATAATGTATTATTATTATTATTATTGTTATTATGTTTGGTTTGTGCTCTGGCATGCATTGTCAACTGCGGAACCTCATATAGACAGGTGTGTGTCTTTCTAAATCCAATCCAATGATAAGTCCAATAATTTGGATTTAACTCAAATTAACCTGTAGAAACATCTCATGGATCAAGAGTGGAAACAGGATGCACCTGAGCTAAATTTTGAGCTTCATGGCAAAGGCTGTGCACACTAATGTACATGTGATTTCTTAAGTATTAATTTTTTATACATTTGTTTAAATCTCCTCCAAAAATTCACGTTATAATTATGGTGTATAATGTGTGGAATTTTTGATGGGATTAAAAAAAAAACTGTTTTAGAATCTAGAAATTTGTTTTCAATATTAAAATTCAATAACTTTTATAATTTCTGGATCTAAGGTTTTGCTCAACACATTTCCATTACTCTTTATTTTTTATACCTTTATTGAACCTCATTCCAGGCACTTGTCACATTTTTACCTGGCACACTTGTAACCCAAACAGAGGCTCAGTAAGTGAACAATACAATTCAACAATGATCAAACTTATGCTAACTGCACATTACATGTTTGAAAAAAGCATTCATTGTCATTTATACTACAAGGCCTAGACTTATAGGCCTAAAATAATCTGAGTATTTGACGTGGGCATTGTCAACAAAAAAAAAGGTTTTCTGTTCAGAGTGAAACGTAAGGATGTTGAACAAATTACATGGCTAAATATTGTAAGGTGCACATTATAGCCTTAGTCGATGAACTAGGCTGTTCAAATTTAAACCGGTGTCTCTTTAATAACACCAATACATTTAATTAAACTATAGAAGAAATGAAAAGGTAAAGCAATACATTATAATTGTGACTATTGTTAGTGTCGCTCTAATTGAAAACGTTAGCTAACTTTTGATAGTCTTTTTCATGTTAAGACTTCTGATTTGCTAATGGTCTTCGTGATAGAAGATACAGACGAAAACAAATCAATGCTAGATAGGTTAAAACCAAAATGTACTGCTTCTGATGTACGGTTTAGTTGCAATGGCACTTTATCGAAGCGAGGTGTCGTGTTTTAACCACGAATCATATTTCAGACACGATCGAAAATTACAATAATGTCTGAACATCTAAAAATAAGCGTCTGGAAAACCAGATAAAAATGGTGGAATTGTGGGACGCAGGACCGTCCCAAGACCTGCTTTTTATTATACTTAAGAAATGAAAGAAAAGGTAAGTCGACTGTTTTGTTTTGGTTGCATTTGTTGAAAACCATCGTTAATGCACGTCATTTGTTCAGTGTACCCTGAATGTAAACATCATTTAACAATGAACTATTCTATACCATAGTCATATTTAGGTGAGGTGAGGTTAGGTAAAGTGAAGAGTGTGGTCATTTATTGGGTCTATGCCAGAATAAAAACGTCCTCCTCCAATTTCTAATCCATGAGTTCTCGCGAGAACAACCATGGATAGCTTTTCTTATAAGCCGGTTGCACGTCCTCGTCCTTTCGTTCGTCCTCAGTGCAGGATAACGGCGTAGCAACACTATACTGTAAATTATATTAATCTTCTCATCGAATAGGCACTTAAGTGATTCCTTGGACTTACTCTCTTTGAGAATTAACATTAACGATCTCAGTGGTGCTATTCGTCAGAAAGATTTTTTGAGGTAAGATTGCATGTAAGCTAAGGTTAGGTGGCTAACACTAGTAGTAGTAGTTGTAGTAAGTAGGACAAGGTCCGTACTAGCTAACTTTAACGCTTACCTCGTCTGAACTCGACTGTAGTTTTCGATGCATTTTGTTCATTTATTATGCCGTAGCTGCATTTTATACAAACATCCACCATGATATTAATAATGGTTGGAGACGTATCCTACGCAATTATTTAAGTAACAAACTGTAAATGTAGCCCTGACGCAAGAAGAACGTACAGAGCATAACGTAATATTTTCGACCAAAGCGAGTCTTGCCATGTTAAATTAGATTTTTGTTGCTGCTCTGAAGTTATCTTGCTCGTATTCAGAAACTAGTCTTGCATTTAATTCGAACAAAAATGATCGTAGAAGATGTTTTACGTCATGGTTGTCATCCAAATGTGAATCTTGGAAAAAGGGTGACGCTTAAGGCGAGTCTGTGAGTCATGTTGAGTTTTGAAAGGGCAGAACACGACTGTGACAGGAAGCTAAACTGTTTAAACCGGGCAATGTGAAATAGTAGATTCAATACATTCATCTAACTAGTTGTAGAGCTGTTATTATCATATGACCCTGACGGACGGCCATGGTAAACTCTAGTCGATCCGCTGTTATGTTATTACTCTGACCCTGACTGCTGGCAATGGTACAAACCAGTTCGTGTCGAAATATGAACTCGCAGCTGTAAAGGGAGGCGGGGTGATTCCTGGAAAACCTGCGCTTAGGAATGTTTACGGAAGGCCGTATGAAATTAATCTTTCTTAAAACTACTGGATGAAATGTATAAAATATTACTGTAGTCAAAACACTAATTTAAATTTTGTATAGGTGTTATCAGTTCAAATCGTGGTATTCCGTCGGGACATCTCTTGTTTAAATGCGGATTCTCCGAGGTCTTAGTTCTAGTTGCAGCCCTGGTTTCGGGGCAGAAAGTTGTCATCGATACATCAGGAGCCAGTGCTCTTCAAAGTCTTTATTAGTTGTTCAACAAGTTATTATTATTTATTAGTTGTTCAACAAGTTATTATTATTTATTATTTAGTAGTTGTTCCATAACTAGGGCAGGTACCCTGGACGATCGGTTAGTGCTGTCTTTGTTATGGAGAAATAGAATCCTTGTTGAACTTGAGTTTCATCCGGGTGTGGAATTGTGTCCAAAGATCTGGTTCTCTGTGTTCCCTCCAGAGAGTAGCCATGGACGTGCTGATCCGTCGCTGCCCCTTTGTGTCGGGCGTGCCCCAGGCTTTCCTCCAGCAGGCCCGCCAGTCCCTGGTGGTGTACGCACAGCGCTGCCCCGTCATGATGGACCTGGCTTCCAAGCCGCTGGCGCCGGCCCTGGCCCGCTCCCTCTGCTCCTCCTCCGCCTCCCTGCAGAGGGCCAAGGACTCCAACGCCGCCGACGGAGGTGAGACCACAGAGAGAGAGAGAGAACAGCAGGGGCTCACTGACTCCACAGAGAGAGAGAGAGAGAGAGAACAGCAGGGGCTCACTGACTCCACAGAGAGAGAGAGAGAGAGAGAGAGAGAGAGAGAGAGAGAGAGAACACAGCAGTAGAGCACGGGATCAACCAGTCCTATTAATCTCAAATGTCTATCTCATTGAAATCAGTTTAAACTTTTCAATCACCTGGTTATAAAATGGAAGTGTTGATGTTTTGTTGATTTTGGCCTCTTCCTCCCCAGCCTCTCAGCCTCAGTCCTCCCCCCCCCCAGGCCACCCCGCCCCGGGTCAGGTGGGATCCTCCTCCTCCTCAAAGTGCCCCTTCCTGGCAGCCGAGATGGGCCAGGGGAGGAGTGGCGTGGTGCGCGAGGCCAGCCTGGAGCTCCAGGAGGATGTGCAGGAGGTCCGCACGCTGCAGACAGGTACAGAATCAGAACCACCATTCCTTGATTTGTCTCGCAGCAGAGAAATTTACATTGTTGGGGCAAAAAAAGTGAACAGTTCAGATAAAAATCCAAAAAACAGTCCGTAGAGCCTGGACAATGAGGTCTCAACCCTCGTCTTACACTGTGTGTGTGTGTGTGTGTGTGTGTGTGTGTGTGTGTGTGTGTGTGTGTGTGTGTGTGTGTGTGTGTGTGTGTGTGTGTGTGTGTGTGTGAGGGTGTGTGAATGGTTACCAGCTAAACCAAACCCTGGTGCATTATACATCAGCATTCATATTCATTATTTGAATAGATATTCATGCTTGTTGTCTCATACGTTTTTACCTTGGTATGTGGTTTCCGAGTGACATTTTAAAATGTACTCTTGCCATCTTCTTTTCAAGGGGTTCTGCAGCTTTCATCATTGGCAGCTCTGCGACTACATACCCCATAAGGCCATGGGCATTCATGTCTGTCCTCTTTAAGCTGGGGGTGTGATGTTACAGACAATATCAGGGTGACTGGAGACGGGGCGACTGGGCCTCTTTGTTAATGGACAGAGATACGAGCCTGTTGAAGACCGTTGTCACTGACCAACGAGGCCAGCCCAGTTGTGTCAGTCTTCCTTGTTACCCTCACTTTCTCCTTTTGTCCTACTCACTGGCCTAGTCTCTCTCTCTTGTTCTCTCTCTCTCTCTCTCGCTCCCAGCTCTATCTCCTCACCTCCTCTCCAGATGATCCTCCAGTGACACAGTCACACGATGACGGTGCAGTGCGTTGCTGTGCTCCCGCTGGCAGGGCAGAGCCCCCATGGAGGGGACGCTCCCTTTGCCCCCCCTTCCAGTGTGTCGTCCTCTCCTCTGCTCTGCTTCACCCTCTGCGTGGAGACCACCACTGGGGGAACAGGGGACCGTCAGAAATGGACCGGTCCACCCCAATAATTCCGTCGTGACAGAGACGAGCTATTTGTGCCAAGGACAGGTCGTTCAAACAGAAGAGTGTGTGTGGGCGCGCGGCAGTTTCCACGTGCTGTGTGTCTGTGTGTGTGAGTTGTGTGTGTGTGTGAGCCTATGTGTGGTGTGTGTGTGTGTGTGTGCGTGTCGATACTTAGGACTGAGTTCAATGTCGTTCGTCTCACTGGCTGGCCGTCTGGGAATGACGGCCATTATCATTACCAGTCTTTGAGTGATTGGACATCATCTCAATGATAGCCGACTGAGCGGACCACTTTAACAGGACAACACACACACCCAACACAATACATTCCATCATGTAGAATTGGTTATTATCTCCTTGGCATAATGCGTACCAAGCGCACCTGAAGTATTAGTAGTGGAACCAGAAGTAACAACCAATAGTGATAACGCAGTGGATTCATCAATGTCTAGCCACGGAAGGGAACTGTTCAGCAGCCGCTATGAATAGACCCTGTAACGGACACTATGGTTTAAGCGCGGCTCGACTACTGTTTAATTACTCTTCATAAGCGGCGTGGGCCTTCCACTGCTGGGGTGCCCCTCTGGTGCTCCAGACTGACGTCCGCTGGCACTTATCGTGTTGACACGCGTGCGTGTGCGTGCCTGTGCGTGTGTCGGCTCGATGGGTCGTTGTGAACCTAGCTGGTGAGCTGTGACATGTGGAGGAGGCACCACAGACCCCACTGAGGAGCTCTCAGCGGTGCCTCTGTGGGGACGTAGCAGGCAGTCCCCTGTGGCCATGTCGAGGGCGGTCAGCGTGGCCGGAGTAGAGTGACAGGGTTTCCACTCCTGGGGTGTAAATTGTGCCTCGTCCATTTTTGCAGATTATCGATTAATTAAAAAATGGAAATAATGAGCATAATGATGTTACGATCGATCAAGGTGATGAAGTGTAGTTGCCAAGTCTAGGGAGCACCACCACACTTTAGGCTAAGCATGGCATTCAGGCAGACCGAATCGATAACACAGTTAATAATGTATTCGTTAATGTCTCAGTCTCAAATTTCAAGTGGTGACGTTCCTTGTTATGAGAATAAAAGAATGTACGGAACCGAAGCTCTGACACAGCTGGGTTTAAAGGCAAAGCAATTCGTTTACTAATCTAAAGAAACCATTATGGTACTACAAATAATGAATAATTGATGACATTGATAAACTAGAGTATCTAGCATCTAAACATACACAGTTGAACATACAAAATATCGACACATAATGGTAGAACAGCGCAGCATATAGGCTAAAGGCATCGTGAACATAGTGCTACGTTACTATGAGAACAAAGGCGGGGCTATAGCAGTGAATGACTGGTCCCAGGTCTGCTGTCGTGGTTGGACTAGAAGTTGAAAATCTGTGTTTTTTGTAGGAGAGTTCTTATTCGTTTGAATAAACGTTCAAAGTTGTGAAGCACGGCTTGGTCTTTGTGGTATCTTTTCTGGTTCGGACAAAGGGCCGCTGGTTTCGTCTCTGTGATCTAACAGGTCCTCTGACTCTATGCATTTGGTTAAAAGCTGTGAATTATTTTGGGGAATGATGAAAGTTGTGAAGTCTTTAACACGCTTTGAACCAAACCTTCTTTGTTCTGAAGTGCGGAAGTTAGAAAATAAAAGCATGTTTGAAATGAGTTTTTCCTAGCCTGTAGTGCACTGCAATTTCCTTGTTCTGAGTGTTGCTAGCAGTCATATAATGTGAAGAGAGAGGGAGGGTGTGTGTGTAATTATATAAGTCTGATTAACTCAGGTTGACTCAATGTTTTTATTTATGCTTGCAATATGTTCTAAATAACATTTGCATATCTTAGAAATGTTTGTTGTGATTTTGATACCCAATGTGACTAGGCTAACTATGTCAGTCATTTTGAATACAAATACACAATACAATACAGAAAATGGTGTCATTCAGTGGAAATGAATGGACATTGAGAACAAGAAGAATTGCATTTCTGATATATGTGTATATATATATATACATATATATATATATATTAGAAATGCAATTCTTCTTGTTCTCAATGTCCATTCATTTCCACCGAATGACACCATTTTCTTAATCCCAATGTCTTGATCCTTAAAGTTGCAGCGGTGTTCTGTTTGGTCTAAATCTATGGTATGTTGTGTGAGAGAAGCAGGCTGGCCTCCCGGCAGTGTTCACCAGGGCCGTTTTGGAGTCTGTTTCTTTGATCTTAACCAAGGAGGGGGTACCATTTTGTGATTGGTTTACCTACACTGGTGAATGGGCTGTGACCATGACAACAGGTGATGCCACCTCCGGCTGTGGTCATAGCCCTGCAGGAAGTCAGGGTGGGACGGGCTGGTCCCTCTCAAAACACACCGTCCCCTCTCACCGTCTGTCTCTCAGTCAGCGTTCGCAAAAGCCTCTGTCCTTACATTCAACCCCAGGCTTGACACACACACACACACACACACACACACACACACACACACACACACACACACACACACACACACACACACACACACAAACACAC
>JAVQJS010074258.1:0-11900 GCA_036024795.1 Galaxias rostratus
GCGCACATACGCATGCATGCATGCATATACACACACACACACACACACACACACACACACACACACACACACACACACACACACACACACACACACACACACACACACACACACACACATATGCACACCCGCACGCACGCACGCACGCACTTTAGAGCAGGACCACAGAACCGCTTCAAACCCAATGTGTGCATGTGTTTGCGCAATGTGTTTTTTTAATAACAAGACACATCAATCACTTGCAATAGCCCCCTTCCCCCTCCTTACCTGTATAGTGTGTGTGCACCTGATGACACACCCTGTCATCGCACCCTCCTTTTCCAGTTTTCCCAATTCACCTCCAGCCCCTTCTGCTCGGCCATGGGGGGAGAGAGAGGGTAGAAGACTCCCGGGAAGAAGGCTTCGGGAGACAGGGGGCGGCTCCGCAGCGTCACCCTGTGACGGACGGCTGACGGCGGGGGGGCGGTCTGGCGTCTCCTCCTGATTGGAGGGTGGGGGGAGACCGTGTGCGCGACAGCGGGAAGGGGCTGGTCGCGGGGAGATGGGGGACAGTCGGGGAGGGCTGTCGTGGAGCGGGCCGAGGGCGGGGCATGGAGACAGGGGTGGAGGGGAGAGGGGAGTGGGCCTGAGGGGTGGAGGGGAGAGGGGAATGGGCCTGAGGGGTGGAGGGGAGAGGGGAGTGGGCCTGAGGTGTGGAGGGGAGAGGGGAGTGGGCCTGAGGTGTGGAGGGGAGAGGGGAGTGGGCCTGAGGTGTGGAGGGGAGAGGCCCTGAGGGGGGAAGGGACCAGGGGAAAGAGGCAGGCCGAGGGAAAGCCCACCGCTGGAGCAGCAGCGCGGGCGGTCGGGGGTGAAGAGGTGAGGGGTGAGGCCGATAGACGGTAAGGGCGGGCTGAAGGGGAGAGTGGAAGACACCAGGCGGGGGGAGAGCCGGTTGGAGGTGGGGGAGCCCAGGCAGGGGCTACGGAGCAACTGGGAGGAGGCCCGGGCGGGGGGGAGACACGGGGCGGGGCCGCCAGACTTGGAGAGGCCCTCGGAGTTTGTGGAACAATCTACAGGAGCATCCATCAGCACCTCCTTCTCAGCGGGTAGGTCAGCGAGGACCTCTGCTGGGGGCTTGGGAGACGGACTAGGAGAGCAGGTGGTGGTGAGATTCTTGGTGGGGCACACCGGTGAATGTTCAGACACCTCATTGGTTTGTGTGGAGGGACACTTCAAAGTAAACCCGGAAGACTCATGTGAAAGTGGAAAATAAAATTCTAGAGAACTTCGGTCCGATCGGGTAATTGCATTCTTTTCATTATGATCCGATTGGCGTCCTTCCGACTGTGGACGTTCTGATTGGCTATTGTTAGACATCTTGTCCTCTGTCTGGTGGACAATAGGGCATTGAACAAGGCAGCATGAGGGAAAGTCTGATTGTTCCTCTTTTGGCATGGTAGTAAGCTCTGATTCTAACTGGCTGTCAATTGGCTGTCCAAAAACCCTGAAGTCTGTAACGTGACAATCTGTAAGGTGCTCTGAAGACTGGAGACTCACAGGAGGTTCCTCAACAAAATGTCTGCTACACGGTTGCTCCACTACCCTGTGATGTGGGGAACTGTTTCCTGCAGGGCTGATGTTCCACAGGCTTTCTAAACAGAGTCCTGTAGAAAGCAAAGTTATCTGTTTTTCTAGTAGATGGTCTACAGACTGTTGGTCCGAATGCGCGTTCACAGTTTGTTCATCTTTGTTAGAATAACCCACCCTTTTCAACTCGTCGTCCACTGGCGGCTGTGTCAGCGATGTTGTACACTGTGAGCGGGGGTCTACAAAATGGACGGTGGGCTCCTCCACTGTGGACAGCCGGCCGGTGGGCGGGGGCGAGCCTTCCACAGTGGGGGTGAGACTAAGGGGCAGAGGGAGGGGCAGGACCCCCTCGCGGTCACTCTGGTAAAGCCGATGGGCGCGCCGGGCGCTGGTCCTGCGGGTGTTGTACGGGGAGCAGGAGAATTGTTCCGCCGTGGCAACCTGCCGCAGCTTGGTGAGCTTGAGCAGGGCGAACTCATCGTCGGGGAGGTGGAAGTCCAGCAGGAGGTCGCGGTTCGCGGGGCTCCGACGCAGCAGGGGAGGGGGAGGGCACAGGGGCGGGAGGCGGGACAGGATGATGGACGGGGACTGAGAGTAGGGCAGGAGGAAAGAGCGCCAACTCGCTGCACAGACAGGAACAGACAGACACATCGACAGAACAAAAAACAAACAGGCGTGAGATTAGGGATGACACCGTGTGTCCAACAACTCGTCGGCACAAGCGAATGCACAAATATGTACACAAGACAGACAGGCATGCACACACACCACACGCTCCCAGTCTAACCTTTGCTCTGCTTCTGGGGCCTGTTGGACACAGCACTGCTCCTCGTGAACATGGGGTATACCTTCTGCTCCAGGCTACCAGGGACAGGGGAGTGGTCTGTGTCTTCAGCTTCAGGAAGAGGCTGTGATGCTGGGACTCGTGTGGCGGAGGCCTGGTGGTGGTCCAGACCTTGTCCTGAGTCTGGAGGGTCGGCATCTAGACTGAGCGAGCGTCTAACGCCCGAGCCCTTCCCTCGACCCCTCCCTCTCTTCCTCCTTCTGCCTCTGATTGGACCGGTACTGTGAGTTTGAGAGGATATAAGAGTCTTTCCACCTGCTGCTAACTCCGTGAGCATCTCAACGGCTGGTGGGTCATTGGCCGACATGTGATCGGTCTGAGATTTAAGCCACGGCAGATGAGCAGAGCTCTGAGTTTCTCCGGTGGGTTGAGCTGGAGTGAGGGAATCGGGTGGTGTCTGGCAGGGTGGGGCTGAGCCTGAAGATGTAGGTGCAGCGGTGAGAGAGGCCGGGTCTACACTCCTTTGAAGGGGGGAACGAGGGCGACCGTCCACTTGTGTGATTGAGCCCCTCTGCGTGCCTTGTCTTTTGGCCCCTCTGTTCCTGCCCCTGCGTTGCCGCCCCCCTGTGAACTGATTGAGGATGACCGCCTGCAGGTTCGGCTGGGAATGGGAAGACGACATGCGCCTCGTGGTACGGACGTAGTATTCCGCTGGGAAAGGTAGTCCCTCCACCACGGTGTAGGAGTCCATGAGACCCGCCTCGAAGCCTTTCTCTCTTTTGGCCTCTCCTAATCCCTCATCCCCGTCTCCCGCAGTTTTCCCACCACTGTTCTCTGACCACTTTCCTTCTCCTGTATCACACACTGGCTTCTCCGATGGCTTTTCCTTTTCTTTGTCAGCGACTTTCATTTGACCTCCTATAGTGTCTGTGGCTGGGTTCCAGTGTGTGAGCAAAAGAGAGGGGGACTCAGACTCCTCTGTTTCTCCTTCCTTTGGCTCCTCCTCTATTCTGACGTCTAGTTCCTCCATCGCCGCTCCTCTAGCAACAGTTGGTTGGTATGGCAGCAAAGATGGCGGCGACTCAGAGTCCACGTAGGCCGATAGTTCCTCACTTTCCTCCACGACCTCGACCTCCATCGCCTTGGTCATCTTTTCGTCCTTCTCTCTCTCCAAGCGCAGGCGACTGCGACGTGACCGCAGACGTCCGGCGGGGCTCGACCTGCAACCAGCAGGGTTCAGGCCGGGGTCAGGGGTCGGGCAGGAAGTCGTTTCGGAGGGCAGAAGGAACCGGACCAAAGGGCTCTTGCGGGTGTTCTCTGAGAGCATTGGAGACAAATACAAATGGAATAAATTACAACACACATGGCTTTGTTATGTTCTACTAAGGACAGTTTTTCTTGCAAAATATATTTTTTACATTATAATGCATTAAAAACGTTGTAAAATTATGGCAGGGTGAGGCATGTTAATATAAATCACCTGTACTGGAGCCTGGAAGTCGGAGCGAGTCAGTGAATGTAGCAGCAGGGCTGCCCGGGTTGAGGGAGGGTGAGGCACAGTTGAGGTATGGGCTTGCTAGGCCTGCAGGGTCCATCTCGTTCAGCCGTTTCAGATCTGTAATCCTGCTCCTCACATGTTGTCGTATCACTTGAGAATGCTCAGCCCGCTACATGACAGTGATGGTAGGAAATAAAACATCACAACACTGACAACATGTAATTTGTAAAGTCTGAAGGTGTTCTTTCCATATCCAAAATCTGAATTTAGGCAGCATGAGCCACACTCGTTTTACAGATTAATATTCCCGTCTAGTCTTAAAAAACAAAATGTGTCTATTAAATATATTTATAAAGATTATCTTCTAAATGAAGCCCTGTATATCATCAATGTGTATTTTTTGCACACTGTCACACAGCTCGATTTTCTGTACTCTCACCTGTAGCTTTTGCGCTGTCTTGGAGTACTCCATCCTTAACCGAGCTAGTTTCCTACGTAGCTGAAGGTAAAAAAAGGTTATCTAAATCTGGACATAGCTCAATATAAATAAAAAAAGAGAGAGAAAAAAGAATGACAATCTTAAAAAGTCTCACCATCTCCTTGTCTTCGTAGCCCAAGTCACTACTCAAGCCGTCCTCCATATTCTTGACAAATAGACTCAAGAGCCCTAACCGTAAACAAAATTATCACTGATGTTCGACTCAACTCGCATTTCTAGAATCTAGACATTACGTTAAATTATGACAAACTAACGGGAACTTTGCTAGCTTGCTAACATTAGCTCGCCATACAGGATCATATGTAGCTAGGCTACAGTTTATGACACAACGTAAAATCACATTATAAAGTAAGATTAGCTAGTTCACGTTTCAGTTCATGTCAAAGAAGTGAGTCTTTGGGAACAAAAAGGTATTGACAACTTGATGTTTTTCTCACGTATGGGGAACAAATCCAATTTGTTTTCAAGTTTGATAAATCGAGGATTGACAGTGTTCTTCTATCTCCCGCAAATTACTTGTCCAGGCCTGGGTAGTCAATAGTCGATCCCTCTCAGTTGGTTCTGGTTTGGTTGTTTGAAGACAAACCAATTTGGCTCTTCAAACCTGTTCAAACTAGTCCGCAAACGTTTACTTTAGGGACAGCTTTATTCTAGCTTTTAATGTGTATGTATTGACTTGTATGTGTGAAAACATTACCTACGGCGTGTATCTGAGCTCTTTAAACCACCACACACGAAAAGAGGAGGCTAAAAGGAATTGTGCATAAATAGGCAGGACAAGTCGCCTGGGGTGTTTAACTAATAACTGATCTAAAGAGTTCGGTTCAAAACCAATGCAGGATATTACTGTATGTTTTCATGTGTGACGGGGTGCAGTACACAACTACAACATATCGTGTAAGTATTGGAGTTGAACAATCAATCAAAAAATTGAAAAGTTCCAATAACTTTATACATTTAAAGAAGAGGAATTACTCAATGTAAATACAAATCAGTATAATAGGGTGAAGTCTAGTTAATCAGTTAAGCAGTTTGTTAATCAAGGTAGAAATTCTCATATTTTAATAAGTCAAAAATAATTCTTCCATAATATTCAAAAATACATACATAAATACATATTGACAATGACTTGTACATATCACATCTTATTTATATCAGGTCATCACGTGTATAAATAATTTGCAGTAGGCAGGACCACAGTGAAATATAAGAGACCTAATCTATGTGGAGGCTGTATTAACAACAATGTTATGTCCAGAGAAGAGGTATCAAGCATGGCAAAATTATGAACGTGTGTGTGTCTGTGTGTGTCTGTGTGTGTGTGTGTGTTCAGTTTGGTGAAACGGTCCTGCTCCTGAGACAGCCACAAGTGAGGTACTGCATGGCCTTCATGCTGACGTGCATTAAGGGCCCCAGGTTGAAGAGCATGTGGTAGAAGCTGTGGACCGACAATCCTCCCGTCTCATCAGCGTACTTCAGCGCCACGATGGGCGTGTACATGGGGTTGGTAAGGTTGCGGAAACGGGGACTGCTTGCCTCAATCACCTTTTTGGTACACTGTAAACAGATGCATAGAGAGAGACAGAAAGTAAGAGAAAGAGAGAGAGAGAACATAAAGGAGTGATGACAAAGTACATTTAGAAGAGCAAAGGGTTTTTGTATACAAAAGTTAATTCATTCTAATTCTCCAAGCATGTTCATACAAGACATTTTACGACATTTGAAATGAGTCCCTACTCTGGCAATGTCGTCGGGCGTCTGTCCGAGAGTCTCAAATATATCGATGGAGGACGGAAGGTAGACATTCTTAAAATAATTCACTGTGTCCTCGTCGGCCCCAGGGTACTCCTTCTGTCGCACGTCCTGGATCATTTTAGCTTCAAACTCGGTATGTACTGGCCCTGGCTCAATCATAGACAAACTGCAGGACAGGAAATAGGAAGAAAAAAATGAAAGGAATCTTAACAGGGAAGAGAGCATTGAGGAGATAGACTCAGCGGATACAAGAAAGGGTGTTGTAGGGGAAGTAAAATGAAGAGGAAAGCAGTTTGGGTATGATAAGACAGCATTTCCAACCCATAGCACTCTTGCATGAGCATATTTTAGGATGTCAGGGAAGTGTAGGCACTCACGTGACTTTAAACTTGAGCAGCTGCACTGCAAGGCACTCACAGAAGCCCTCCATGGCAAACTTGGAGGCTGCATAGACGTCGTTGAACACCACGCCTGCAAGGGAAGCAACCGCTTTTAAACCCATCTCTCGCTCTCCGTGTGCCATCCCTCTCTTCTCCCATCCTTCCTCCCTCCCACAGTACCTTGCAGGCCCATGACGCTGCTGACAACTATGATGTGCCCTCCTCTCCTTCTCTTCATGTCAGGCATGACCTCCTTGATCATGCGGATGACCCCAAAGAAGTTGGTCTCGAACACGCTCTTCATTTCGGCCATGCTGATACTCTCCAGGGGCCCCACCAGGCCGATGCCTGCGTTGTTGACTAGGAGACCAGGGCACAGACCACAGGTTGAGAGTTGAGGTGAGCAGAGGTGAGATTGCAGTGCAGCGCCTCAGCGTATGCTACGATGACAAAATGCCTGTGTAACCACAGTGGTTTATTTGCCGTAGTTGGCACCATGTTTGTAAGAGACTTGTCGGATGGTATTGGGTGCAGAGCTGTGGCGTGGTGAAGGGGGGGACTCACTCAGCACGTCCACGTGGCGGTCCTTGATGCCGTCGATGCACTGCTTAACGGAGTCGTCGTTGCAGACGTCCAGCACGGCCAGGGACAGGGTCTTGCCGTACGCGTCCCCTGCCGCCTCCACCAGCTTGTCCTTCCGCTTCAGGTCCCGCATGGTTGCTATGACTACGGCGAGTCAGAGGGAAAGAAGAGGGAGTCGATGTGGTGAGTAAACTTTTCAACTCGAAGGAGGCGATTTGTAAATGTGTCAAAGGCCTTGGCATTCACTGCAGGAACCGTGGTTTTAGCATATACACACAAACACAAACACATACAAACACACACACACTCACACACAACACCAGTTATTGTCTAGGGCCTGTGTTTCTTCTTTTCAGGGGTAAGACCTTGTCATGCAGTATCACCATCTGTCGGGTCATTCAAAGTTCACTGGCTCAAACTGTTTGTGGGCACAAACCCAAACACGCCGATGCACAAACATGATTCTGTGGTGGAATTGAGAATCTGTACATGTGGATGTGTAATGTTTAACACATTATGTAATCATGTGTTAGCAACAACGCTTATTCAAAACTGCAAATGTGAACTTCTATTTTTAATGTATTTGAAATATGCTGTATTATGTATCCTGCATGGGAAAGCGTTCACGTTATTTTTGTGGGAACTTCCTTTCTTTGATTGTGTGTGTACGGGAGTGTGTGTGCCTGTGTATGTAGTGGAATGTGTACATTCTGTGCTTATAGGACTAGAGAGAAATGGGTGAGAGGTCGGGGAGAGGGGAGGAGAAGGCAATGAAAACATCAGGATGGAAATGGAGAGAGAGAGAGAGAGATCCAGACAGAGGGAATGCTGGAAAGAAAAGTTTGTGGGGGGCGGGGTGGGGTGGGGGCAGGGGTGAGGGGGTTTTCAGATGTGAAGGAGAGAAAGATGCTGTTCTTGTGAGAGGTTGTTAAGGGTCAGATAATAATAAAGTGCAAATCATGTAGGAGGAAATTAGTTAAAATCACAAGCTATCTTATAGAAGGAGTTATAGTTGTGGCTGGTTGCAGAGCACTCTGTCTAAGCCTTTGTTTATAAATAGAATTGCTTGTGTTGTTTGGGGGATTGTTTACACTGTGTACAAAGCCTCAAAGGTCCTTAACATATAGCCTCCTGTCAGAAATAGAACCACTACACTGGGTTAAGCTTCTATTAGCATTAGCTTGGTGCTATAGGCTACTAGCGCTCACCCGACTCCTCCAAGAATAGCGCTGGTTACCCCACCTTCTGGCAGCCTTCCTTCCCAGGTAGGGCTAAACTAGTCTGGAAATAAGCTTTAACTATTGTCTGGTGGTGTTACATGGTGATCCTATGATTGACTTGGGGTTAAGCTGGAATCAGAGACAACTTTGAAAGTGAATTTCTGTCATCAAGCTAGTATTTTACACATAAAATGCTTTACGCATACCCACTCTTTTGATAAGACTGGACAGAAATACCCACACACTGGATTCTAAAGACACACTGATGTAAACAGACATACATTTGGTAAATTTTGTCATGAATTTACTCTCAACATCAGGACACAACTATTGTGCCCTAAAATTGCTGCTTAGTCTAAGATGCAGTGACTGATGTCTAAGATTTGCAATACCAGTGGGTTCACAGGCAGTGAACTCTGAGGTCTGCCTTTAAACATATTGCATAAAGATATGAGAGAAGCAGGGACTGTCAGGTCACAAGGTCTTAATTCGAACTATACAACTTTTTTTAAAAATGTCGAAGGAGAGCCAACAAACAAAGAACGAAGAAGTCTGAAATAGTCAAAACAATCCACAATGGTCTCATTATGGTTCGGTGCATTTTCAAAATGACATAACACACACAGACAGACGCTCTTACACTTACCATGGTACCGCTGCTTTTCGTCTTTTGCCAGCATCACTGCCATCCTTAAACCAATGCCAGACGAGCAACCGGTGATCAACACCACTTTTTGTCCTGCACTCGCCATGGCCCCCCTGGTGCGATATTTGTAATGTTTGCCTCTCCTAAATAAATACCAAATGGACAGAAGCTCGAGCTGTGATGGATGAGAGAGGGTTTGAGTTGAGAGCCACTGTAAGCGGATAACAGTTTGCCAGCCGCGGCCAGCGAGAAAGATAGAGAGGTCACATGGACGGAGCGCACGGATTATCTAACCGGCGAGGACTATTGGATTTATGTTGCACCTACCCCCGCTCCCGCCCCCGTTCTGACTCATATTTAACGAATCTGTTTATTCGAGCAGTTATCTAAATTAAGTAGAACAGTTATGGAGCTTTAATCAATTCAATTTTATTCTGTTCATCCTTCAGCCAAGTAACTTGGCCACTTCAGTACCTATATAACTTTTACTGTGGACTACTTTTTACTCAAGATGATTAGTAGAATTTGGCAAGCAATGTAAATTGGACGTCCTTCAGATAAAACGTAACAGAATATGGTTGCCTAACGTAACAGCCTAGTGTCTTGGTTATCAAATAGAAAGGGCAATTTTATTTAAAAACATTATTAATTTGTATTAGGATTGCAATTGAAGTAATTCAATGAATTTGGTCCAATGATTATTTTTTACAGTGTAGAAGTGAGCTACTTCTGTGGCCCACTATTGGCACTCTCTTAGAACGGGACATCCCCTGCAGCGGGAATTGAATTGAGGGACAAACTGTGTATGAAATGCAGCTTAACTTTCGCTTTTTCTTCACAAAGAGTGCCTCTTAGTGGTGAATATGTGCACTTCAAAACTAATAATTTATTGTAATGGTGCGCCTTGCTTGCTAGTTATATTTAATTTGGCTTACTTATGATTTTTCACGTTAGGATTTATTAATACGATGGGACAAGTTCCTAAATGTGTTGCCTCAGCTGATGAGTCACACACATGAGTCACAAACACGCACACAAATTATATAACACTCACACATACGATCATACAAAATAAGAAGTACACAGGGCCAATCTTATTTGAAAACTCCTTACCTGAGGGGATGCTAGAAATATGTCTGGAATCTATCTATTGGAAGAAGAGAAAAGGAAAGTGGTTGTTTGAAAGGCAGGGGAGTGAGTGTTTTAAAACCTTGTGGACTTTGCTTGTATACACTCTGCATGAATGAGAAGTTTTGAGAACGAGAGAAAGGGAAAGGAATGAAAAAAGAGTGGTCAGGGAAAAGAGAGAGCGAGATAATGAGAAAAAGTTACAGAAAAAGTAAAATTGAATACAAATAAATATGGAGACTTATGTTCATTGGTATAGGCCTATAGACTCAGTTGGCCTTTATGAGCTCCTCTCCACATAGATTTCGCTCTAATGTCATTAACCATTGAACCTTAAGGCTTTACTGTAAGCATGTCACAATAATTCGCGTCGCTTTAATATTTTTTATGCGATTAATAATGAATTGATTGGACGGGGTGAACAAAGAGACGGGAGAGCCGAGAAAATGACATAGAAGAGCATGTACTATGAAACTAAGTTGCAAGTATAGGAAATACCTAATTTGCGTGTGTGTGTGTGTGTGTGTGTGTGTGTGTTCATCAGATACATAAAAAGAGCGAGAGGGGGTTAGGTAGTGACAAGCAGTGGAATTTGGAATCTGCTAGTGCATATCTTTATTAGTTGGGCAGCACCGATGTCCTGTTCTAGCATGCTGATGCTGAGGGGTGTGTGCATGTATGTTCTCGAATCGGCGCGCTTGCGTGTGTGTGTGTGTGTGTGTGTGTGTGTGTGTGTGTGTGTGTGCGGGTGTCTGTGTGGATGTGCGCGCGCGCGCGCAAAGCAATGGGAGGGATACATATACATCATATGTGGCTTATTGCAACTAATTATAAAACATTTGTGACACAATATGCCACCCGCTTGCCCTCACTCTCCACCTTTCCATTATCTGAAATACTGTGCCACCAGTCGTTCTCCTCTGAACTTTGTTAGGGAAAAAGTTGTATTCAATTAATTAATCTATTAAAATGATGTAATTGAGTGCAAATTGTAGGGTTTAATTTGGAAGATTCTTTACCAAGAGAGTGGCATAGTTTCCTGCCTGGCTGGCTGAGTGCCAATTCTTCAATTTTGAATAACACAAAATGATAGCAACACATAGTGGTCGTGCTAATTAGCGGCACGTAACTAGGTCAAAAAAACTTATATCCAGGAGCCCCCAAATTCTCCAGTCAGGGAGGGATCATTGAAGAGAGGTGGGAGGAAGGTTGAAAGTGGAGAAGGGTTGGCTGCTGGCTAAGTTGAGACGATTTTTGGGAAATGGTTGTGTATCATCAATTCTTTTCCGTCCATCAACAACTGGTCTTTTCTGTCCACTTTGCTGTTTAATCTGTGTGCGCACGAGTCTTTGTCTGAGGGCTGGAGAAGTTGAAGTTACCACACATGGGTGCGGAACCGTGAAGATATCGATAGTACCAGCGGGAAGACACAAACCCTCTCCTCCTGCAGGTGTCCCGTTGAGCACACGGAGCCGGGAGGGATAGAAACGCACCGGCCTTGCCGTTTTGTAAAATCGAAAGATGTTAAACCAATGGAACCCAGTTCGTAAGACAACGCTTCTTATTTTACTGCTCATCGTCATCGTTTTGGAATCGACGGTAACACTAGCAGGTAGGCTTTTGAGGAGCAACTTAGTTTTTTACAGGAAGATAATTAAATGCATGGATTTAGTTGGCAAATTCCTAATGGTGGTAAATGTATTGCTGATTGAAACTGATAAAGTATTGTATTGCGTCCCCATACTCTCTTTCTCTCTCTCTCTCTCTCTCTCTCTCTCTCTCTCGCTCTCTCTCTCTCTTTCTCTCTCTCTCTCTTTCCTACTCTCGCAATCTTTCGAAATG
>JAVQJS010074326.1:0-28689 GCA_036024795.1 Galaxias rostratus
GTGTGTGTGTGTGTGTGTGTGTGTGTGTGTGTGTGTGTGTGTGTGTGTGTGTGTGTGTGTGTGTGTGTGTGTGTGTGTGTGTGTGTGTGTGTGTGTGTGTGTGTGTGTGTGTGTTTCGGTCCACTCTGCTTCCTGTAGGCGGAGGCAGCTCCAGCTGCCAACGAGGTCGTGGAGGAACCGTGTCCCCCGGCTCCTAGCAGCCGCTCTTTAAGCCCCCGCCAGCGCCGCGCCCAGCAGCAGCAGCAGGAGGGCCAGAGAGAGCCCCCCAGCCGGCCTATCTTCCCTGCCTTTGCTGCAGCCCCGCACCCTCCTCAGGACGCCAGCCACGCGGGCACCGCGGTGCTCATCGTGCTGCTAGCCCTGGCTCTGGCTGCGCTCATCTTCCGCAGGGTTTACCTGACCAACGAGTACAAGTTTGACTACGAGCTGTGACAACTCTTTAACCCGCAACCCCCCCTGCCAAGCCCCGAGTCAACCACGCCTCCTACCACCTGCTCTATGGACTGACCATGAACTCCATCACCCAAATGTCAGTCGGTAGCCCCTGCAAGCGGTGGACCTCTCAGCCTCAGCTCATCGGGCCCGTGGCTGCCCTTGGTGTCGCCCTCCCCCGCCGCATAGCGAGGACTAGGTTTACGTTGAGGGTAACTTGCATTCCAGTGGAGGACGCGGTTGACTCACCACAACACCTCCAGGTTGTGTTTTATTGTTTTGAATTTGCTCTGAGTCTACGGTATTTTTAAAGAACGGGTTCCTCTTTGTGTACAAGCTGACACTTGCGCATAGCTTTACTTTTAATTTGTTAAGGCTATTTATCCTACATTATAATGGGGCTTTTTCTTGCTCTGTAAGGGTCAAGTTGGCAACAACAAGAAAGGCTTAGAAAATCGTGTTTTATGTGTCTCATGGTAATTATTAAACTGAGCCCATCACAGACGTATGCATATGATTATGTTGGATTCTCAGAAGACATGTCATTTATGTCCTGCTTCTGTGCCATTTTTGACCATCTGTTTTTAACTCCGTATTTAACACAGTGGAAGTTTTTGTGTCCAACAATCCTCAGAAGGGAGTGATCTAGTTTCACTCATTCACTTCTGGCTTATATACTTATGTGCTCACTAAAGTACAAAGAAAGAGTCTTAACTTTAAGGTGTTATTATACAAAGCCGCACCATACATAGACTTGTCTTTTATGTTAGGTATGCTAAAAGGAATCCAAAGATATTAAATTAGGGTGGGTGCACTGTTGGGCACATCCATTTAGACTTGAATTGGACAAATTCTGAGATGGAAGCGTTCCTCTCTGCAATGCACTCATGACTTGGATCCTTGTTCAGAAGAAAAAGGTCTTACCTCAGGGCAGGATCAATCCAATGCAAACTGACAGATTTGCTGAGGTCCAAATAGGCCTATGTCATATTCCATCTATTCAACTTCTCTGTTTCTTTGCTCCAATTTTACGTGGTGTGAAATGTTACAACAGAAAATTAAAAACAGACTTCTGACTTAAAGTACTTTCTTCTGCGTCAGATCTGTGTTTTCAAAGTGTTGGCATCTTTACATGAATCAAATTCATGAAGTAATTAAATCTCATTTTAATTCATATATTCATGGAGAGGTCATTTGTTTTACCTTACAATTACAGAGATTTGAATGTAGTCCTATGTTAAACTAGATTTCTAGCCCTTAATGTGTGCATTCTATTGTTTTCCATCTAATTTTCTAGGTTTAGGTAGTGTTCTTATTTTATTCAAAAAAGTAAATGCTATAAATATTATGTTTTAACAAATATGCTGCTGATATTTAAGACTGGTGTTGCGAATGCAAAATTCTCACAAAACACGGGTAGGTGTCCATGCCAGTCGATTGCTCCCATAAAGAGAGTTAAAAGCCTAGCTAGCTCTAAATTCCATGTTTTATAGTTGCGAGCAATCTGTGTAAAGCCTCGTATTACGTCAGTTATTCGAGGATGCACTGAAAGTGGTCATGATGCTGCGCGCGATGCCTTGGTCTAGTGCGCGTAAAGCTGCTGGTGCCTGTAGACCAATCGGATTGTTCGGGACTGCCTGCTTGAGTGAGTTATCTGTCTTGGGTCTGTAATCAACCAGCATACTTGTCCCATACAGCGCGCTTACCGCATTAACTTTGGCTTTCACCAAAAGATGGTACAATGCTCGAGCTATTGTGGACATGGATTAAAGGGATTACATCATTCATTCGAGAACTGAGTTTACACACATAATGCAATATACGAGGTGTTTGTTTTTACTTTTTTGCGTTATCCTAATTGGTGAGTGCCGGAAGCACAAAAGTAGAAAAAGACGTTATTCAGAGGCTTCAGTGGATTCTCACAAGCACGGCGCGTGAGTATCTATGATTTTACAGTCTACCTTACCCAGTCGTGCGCATTGAGTGGATACCGGGGCTTTACTATTTCAAACTACTTGCTTTCCTCGTGTAAATGTGTCTGCGCTTCACTTTTGAGGGGGGAAAAATGCTATGAATATCAAATTGGATTATGTGTAATCAGATAGTGGTTAACCTTTTCTCAAAAGTGTCAATCCAGAGCGCTGGAAAGCCTTGTGCGCATATTACGCGCCAATGCTCCATAGACAGGTGAACACTACAAGCTTCATTTGAGCTGGCAGTCATTTTCTAATCGTTGTTATATGGGGGTTATTCATTTAAAATGAACTCTTCAAACCTTTAGAGTGGATACGTGTGTAAAAAACTTTATTTGGGTGAGATAGGAGTACCTCAAAGATAGAGAAACAAACACATTTTACAATTATGGTGATCTTACATTTGCTGCTAAGCTTAAAATATATTACAAATTCATAAGTGTAATTATGTAATGAATATTGCAATATTAAATCCAGTGTGTTTAAAGTTTGTGTCTAATAATCATCATAATTTAATGACAATTAAATCATTGAACTATTGCAGCCAAATTATGTTTTCATAGACCAAAATTCCAACAAATAATGGCTTACTGATAAATGTAACACCACAACACAGAGTATAAGCCTTATTTCACGGTTTAAAATGGGTACCACTTAGGCCTGTATGTGTTATCACACAAGAATACTGATTGTCTGGTTTACTTTTTGCAGTCTCCTCACAAAAAAGGCCCCGGATGGAACTAAATCTCGCAAGGTGAAGACAGACCATCTCCTACGTGTAGATGACCATGACTTTACAATGAGACCGGCTTTTGCAGGTAAAACCACCACCCACTGAGATTTATTTTCAAATCTTCATCTGACATAGAAGTCAGAGACTGACAGCTTGTTAAAATTATCCATCACCCATCACCCTCGTTTGGAAACCACAGGCAAAGACAAGGATCCCACCAAGACGCCCTTATGTTTGTGAGCTGTTTAAATAGTAAGTGGGACACCCAGCCTTGGGTCCTGAAACAGTGTTTGTCAGACGTTGAGATGTTGCATACACCAACAACTTAGCGTTGAGAGTCCGATCCGTCAATGAGTGAGCTATTGCACATACATGAGTTGTCGATTACATGTTCTTTTTACATGTCTCTGCTTGTGTGTTATTGCCCACTGCGTGTCAAACAAGCTGTTCAACCACATTAAATGGGATGCCTACCCCACTTACCCCAGCCCCCCCCCTCCTCCCGTCCACCCCCCCGTCCACCCCTGTTCAAACCCCGTTCACCCTCGTTTGGAAGCAACAGGCAAAGACAAGGATCCCACCAAGACGCCCTTATGTTTGTGCGCTGTTTGAATAGTAAGTGGGACACCCAGCCTTGGGTCCTGAAATAGTCAACGTTACAGATTGTAATTGTGAAAAGGCTGATTTGTGTAAGCTTTACCCATACTTCTGGGACTGTCTGCATACGTTTGGTTGGAGGGTGTGGAGCTGGGGCTGTGTTTTCGCTCCCAGCTTCAAAAGGAGCGGCGCAGCCACAGTGTTACTAATGAAAGCCTCTTACACCGTCTCCCCCTCCGGAGTGGAGGAATGTAAGAACTGACGGCACGGTGGCGCGCCAACGGGGGGTCTCGGTGTAGGGGGAGGGGGGGATGAGCCCCAGACAATCCCAAAACCCAGTCGAAGCGCACTTTAACGTCTAATTGTGAACAATACGTGGCTTTGTGACAATCCCTTATCACAAAGAACATGCATTTTCATGGGAGGTAAGAAAGAAAAAAAAAAACCTTTGTTGCTATATGATTCAGCTTCCATAATACACTGTGGAGATAAAGCAGTGTTTGAGGTTTGTATTATGCATTGCCTGCTGTGTTGTGGTGAGGCTGTGAATGCTGATGAGCCTAAACACAACTGTACAGGTTAATGCCCATTTACCTTACCAATGAATGTCTAAATAGCTGGCAAAAAAGGGGAATTCACTGTTTTGTGTAACCACGATGGCAAGAACCCCTCTGCTCTGGATATAGTTCAGTTAGCAGATCAAGAGACTTGGGGCCATGACACTTCTGTTGCTGTAGTTGTGATTCCCAAAAGTGATGTTCCCTCAATTCCAGTGGACCTATGAATGGAAGAAGGCCTACTCCACTCACCACTCACCACTCGTTCTCATGTCATTGGAGCCATCCGATGAGTTTAAATTATGTCTCATGGCTTAATTCACATTTGCATGTGCATTTGCAGAAAGCCTGTTTTCCACTCATCTCAACGCCGGGGTGTTCGAAGAGCATCCGTAAAAGTCATTCAGTCCATGGGATTTCTTTTATGAGTGTTGCTGCAGTGTCTAATGCATAGGCCTTAATCTGGCCAGTGCTAACCAGTGGTGGATTTAGAGTTGCTAATCCATGAAAAGGGGAGTACTCTGGAGTCATTAGGTGAAATGGATAGGGACTTTTCTTTTCATTTAGCATCTATAGCCCTTTAGACATTGCCTGTGCATGGATGTCATGTTGGTTATCTTCCACAAAGTGCAAGACTTACATTTATTTACATCTTTGGCTCAATATTTAAAAAACTTTTTTTGAAAAGTGACGACTACACATAGACACATTGAAAAATTGAAAACCATTGGTGTAGAGGGAATTTATTGCTACATATTAACACAAATCATGAGACTAAAATTCAAATATGACACTACAAAAATCCTTAAAATGTATAATCCAACGGGATTTGATTGTTTTATCTCATATACGTTAATGCATAAGATTTATTTATTTGATGGATTACATTTCCACAGGACAATTTGCATACCATTCTATAAAGTGTTATTTTTGGTTCAGGGACTCTCGGTTGTTGGATATGAACACAGGATGTGACGTTTCTGTGTTTCTGACAGTTAGCACGCTCTTTGGTTAGCCATGCTGACCATTTAGGGATGATTTACTGTACCCTAATTATGCTATATCTTTCAGTGATTGCTTATCTATCTTGAAAAATGTGCAGGGTGGACATAACTCTGTATTGTAACACTGGTGCAACTAGTTTATGATTGATATCAAATGATCAAAAGCACATATCATGCTGTAAATAGGCACAGCTATACCTTCCATTATATGGGACTTAGAGGACAGGAGTAATATTCCGGGCACAGCTTTGAGTGGATTGAGATAAACTAGCAAAGGAACATCAAATGCACAGCTATCCATTGCACATAGAACATCCCATCGGGCCTTTTGAGCCTGCAGTGGTGTGTCCTCAGAGGACGGCACAACTTCATCATCAGCTGTGGGATAGGGTGAACAGCTGGACAACACGGCATACACAATGCTAAATTAAAGAGACTTTATGTATTTAATCTCAAATATCTTTGATTATAAACATACTTTATGTATTGTAGGTTTATATAAGATGGCAAACATGAATAGAAAATACATAACATCTATTTTTATAATCTACCCTGGTTGTCCAAAAACATATATGCCAATCCATCTATGGCGATTTATAAATATACCAAAGGCCCAGCATTAACGTAATACGTAATGGAGTGTGACCGTCAGAGGCCAGGGGTTTCTCCCCGGCCAGCAGAGGGCAGATGTGCACTGCGTTGTCCACACCGCGATGTAGTGCTCTGTCTGGAATCTGATGGATGCCATATGGTGGGAGAGAGGGATGTGAGGGCAGCACACAGCTGGCACAAGGCGATGAGTTAATATCCTCTATTCCAGGTAACAGCTTTGCCACCTGTTACGTAACCCAGTCCAGATCCTGGCACTACTACCAATACAGCTTAGCAAAGGCAGCCGACATGGTGACTACACGAGCAGGCCATTAAATAGAATGATAATGTGCATGTGGACGATGAATTGATGTAGGTAGAATGAAAATATATCGACCTTATTTGAACCTTGAGTCTGTATCCTCAAAAAAATCCTGCACATCCTAAATCATATTTTAATCCCATTAATTTAATACAGCACCAGGAAATGCGAAATTTTGTTTTACACCGATACTGAAGGATTTTAGATATTAGCAGTAGATTAACTGAAACTGGTTGAGCAAGTCATGTTACTAAAATGTATTTTTTTTTTTAAAAAGACAAACTACAGTAGATTCACAACCGGTTCAAGATTAAACGGTTAAGGTTTGATAGGTGATGACGACTTGGGGTGATTGACTGTCAGAATACTCTTTTTATACAATATATCTGTAATAATAATAATTCACACCCTGTTGTGTGCTACCATATTGTTAAAAATAAAACCTGCTGTGGCGTGTTATCAAGTAACCTTGACGAACCTAAAGAAAATCTTTATTTCTAATCCGGTGAATTAATTTTGTTTGCAGGCCCTGCTGTCCCTGTCGGGGTGGATGTACAGGTGGAGAGTCTGGATAGTATATCGGAGGTAGACATGGTAAGAAGATTGAGGATTAAAAGCATTACGTTTACCTTACAAATTATATATATATATATTACTTATCATTTAATAAATATGGTGCTTCTATAAAAGCCAAAAAAAAGTGTTTAAATAAAGAAACTCGAATTAAAAATATGGATTTGGGACACTTATCTTATGGCCTTTGTGTGTACTACAACAATCAAGTGTTTTTAAATGTGGTTGTGCTTAAGATGATAAGAAACTAAAATGTTCTCTGCCTGTTTGTTTTACTGCCAACCCATTTACTCCTTACTTTCAGATGAATAGGGAAAAAACTATCTGAGTGCTGGTAAAGGCTTTTTGTGTTCAAACCCATGACCAAATTCCTGCTGAGCAGTAATGTAATTAAATCGGCATTCTGTTCTAAGCCACAAATTGGACTCCAAACTGCCATCCTGATGTTGTGTAAGCCCATGTGTGGGAGACAACCAAGGATTATATTTCATTTGGATTCCAAGACTTTGTATATCATTGTTTTGACACAACGAATAAACTACATGATGATGACATCAATGCAATCATATTTGAATATTAAACACCACGTAAAAAGAAATGATTTGGTAAACAACAGAAATGAGAGTAAACAGTGTAATTTACAATGGGAATGAAGACTGCGGGAAGGATTTTACCATCTACAATTTACCAGTTCATAAAATATGCTTGTGAGTTAACCTGAGAGGTGGTGCCTGAGTGCAGTATTTGCGGTCAAAGCTATTATGTCAGACGGACCCGCCGTCACGTAATGCTGTGAGGAGAATTGAAAAGAGGATGATCTGCTCTGTGATGATGGAAAGTGGTGTAGTAGCCTTGATCAGCTCTGTTTGCATAGCAACAGAGACAGGGGCGAGGAAGTAGAGGGTTATCTTTGGCCAGTGTAAGCTCCTGTCCATCATGTGACTCGTCAAACCAGACAGCTCTGACTCCACGTTTGGAACATATGTCTGATGCCTTTGCCAATGCCATTTTGATCATAGACACTCTATGTAATCCGAACCCTCTTAATCCCATGTTATGATCAATTGGCGGATGCTATAGGTCTCTCAGGGAAGTATAAGTTAATGAATGTACGAGGCTTCAATCAGTTAATCCACACATTAACCATGTCTTTATGACCTCAGGACTTTACCATGACCCTGTATCTGAGGCACTACTGGAAAGACGAGAGGCTGGCTTTTCCAAGCTCCACCAACAAGAGCATGACCTTCGACGGGCGCCTGGTGAAAAAGATCTGGGTGCCCGATGTGTTCTTTGTCCACTCCAAGAGGTCCTTCATTCATGACACCACCACTGACAACATCATGCTGCGGGTGTTCCCGGACGGACACGTTCTCTACAGCCTCAGGTGAGATGGGACCTTGCCCTTATCACGCCTGTTCACTTCAAAGCCCCTCATGACCACTCTGTGGAACGCAAACTGACATTTAGAGAACCGTCAAATCTGCCTGGCAGACATTTTCCTCTAATCACAAAGGGCACATTGCTGATGTATTGCTTCATGTATGATTTACAGTTTTGAGTGTGTTTTCATTTCCTCAAGGGTTACGGTTACAGCTGCTTGTAACATGGATTTCAGCCGTTTCCCCTTGGACTCTCAGACCTGCACGTTGGAGCTGGAGAGTTGTATGTGTTCAGAAACCCTCATGTTGATACAGAAACATTGTGTAAAACTGTATATACAGTATATATAGTATATATAACATACTTTTGGTGATGCATGCCTTTTTATTGTATTTACCACAGACGCTTACACTGATGAAGACCTAATGCTCTATTGGAAAAGTGGGGATGAGTCCTTGAGCACAGATGACAGGATCTCTCTCTCTCAATTCCTTATTCAGAAGTTTCACACCACGTCCAGACTAGCCTTTTACAGCAGTACAGGTAGACATTCCAATCAAGATGTTTACTCAAAGTTATAAAGTAAAGTTTGATTCCCAATTTAGTCATTCAAATTCTATTCATGTTTACTGAGGATAATACAACATTTGTGGAAGGCGAGGGGTGGGAGCGGGGGGTGCAGCAGTTTGTTTACGCACATACATACTGTCTACAGTGATTTATTAGGGTTGTACACTATCATAATACTACTTTTTAAATCTTCATCTATGCAGGCTGGTACAACCGCCTGTACATCAACTTCACCCTGCGGCGGCACATCTTCTTCTTCCTGCTGCAGACCTACTTCCCCGCTACTCTGATGGTCATGCTGTCTTGGGTGTCCTTCTGGATCGACCGCCGGGCCGTCCCTGCTAGAGTCTCATTAGGCAAGATGACCTAAGCACAACTCAGTTTTTGTCAGTTTTGACGGGTCTGGTATATTGCTGTGCTGATACATGTTTGTCTGTGCTTCAGGGATCACCACGGTTCTCACCATGTCCACCATCATTACCGGAGTGAACGCCTCCATGCCCAGAGTGTCATACATCAAAGCTGTGGACATTTACCTCTGGGTCAGTTTTGTGTTTGTTTTCCTGTCGGTTTTGGAGTATGCTGCGGTCAACTACCTAACAACCGTGAGGGATGGAAAAGATCGAAAGCTCAGAGAGAAAGCGAGGCAGCAGGTAAGAGGGCCTTAACACTGACACTCTTTATTATGCGTTATATCTTAACAGGGTCGAATCAAATCGGTCTGTCTTGCTCTTCAGCACACTCTCTCCATCTTAAAATCTCCTCCCCCTATTTCTCTTCGTCTGGCAATCTGCAGTCCCTGCCCTGCACCTGTGGCATGTCCCACACCCGCACCATGATGCTGGATGGCACTTACAGCGAAGCAGACACTAACAGCCTGGCAGGCTACACCAGGGCCTCCATTGTGCCAGAGGATCCACCAGAGAAGCAGGAGCGCATGGTGGTCCATCTCTCCCTGGACAACGAGTCTACAGGAACCAAGAAGAAGGGCATCAGGGGCTTCAGCATCATCCAGAACACCCACGCCATTGACACCTACTCTCGTATGATCTTCCCTGGCTCCTACATTTTCTTTAACCTGATCTACTGGTGCGTTTACTGCTGAGCCTCTTCATTGCATTTCATACATTTCAGACTGACGAAAGTTTTACTGAATATAAAATGACAGTCGAGGCATTGTGAGACGCTAAAAGTCTTCCAACTTGGACGTTTTCTGCCATTTGTACAGCATCCTAATTTTACCACATGTATTCAACATTTGTAGATCTGAGAATTTTTTTATTATTACCCCAAACAATTCATGATAAAAAAAAAATACCAGTCATGGTGGAACTGACACTGTTGCTATTAAAGAAAAGGTGCTTTTGAAAATGTTGTTGTAAAACTTGAAAGCAGTGACAGTCAGTTAAAGGGGCTATCACAAGGCTTGGCATAACAGATGAATGCATTGAATGAATTGTAACTTTATCTCAATAATGTTTCAGCAAGGACCGGTTTTATTCCTTGACGGTATATATGTTCTTGTTGAGTTGTTCACAGTAAAACATATTAAAAGATAATGCTTTAGAAACCATGAAGTATCACAACAGTGAACCGTGACAAATCATTGTTAATAAAAAAAACTATTTTTATGTACATTAGTTACTTATTCAAATGTATTTATTTACTAATGTATTCATCTATAATTTGAGTGCACTGATATGTTCATATGCCATTATACCTTAAGTTGTTGAAGGACAAAACTCGGATAGTGCTTCCTGTTGATTCCTGTTATCTGTAACAGACACGTCTGGTTAACATTAATGCATCACTATAGGAGCAGTTGTCAAGAGTGCAAGCTTGTACTGGATGCAAGACAAAGAGATGTATTTCCATTTGTATATTTGTCAGATGAGGTTTAGGACATATACAGCTTTATCGGTGATGTAACAAACTTGAACAGCCTTAAGTGAACTGTTTTTTTTTTTTGTATTCTGTAATGTTTTAATGGATTTAGCTTTTTGGGGAGAATGGGGGATTAGTTGTGCGTAATCATTCTGTTGGCGCTTACTTCCAGTATTCCATGAAGCAAATGTTTATGAAAATGGTTCTGTGTGCAATGTGAACTGTAGATACACACACAGAAGCTGTGCTGAGGAGGGATGTAAAATGTCAGTGCAGCACGATCAAAGCTCTTGCATGGCTGTCACTGCTCTAGTTGAGTTAGCATGTCAGGTTATCTGCACAAAACCACCTCATGCAGTTGTTGGTCTACCAACGACTGAAACGACCACTATTATTTTATTGTCCAACATATTCCGAATGTACATGCTTTTCAAGCAGATTTCATAATTAAAGTATTGATTTCAAAACATTGGATGTAGAATCTTTATTTGGATCATCATGGGGCGTGGTCAAAACTCTTGGGTCACCTTGAAGCAGGACATTTATCCCAGTTCTCGGAGGAAACCTTAATGATTTTGAAACCTTAGCTTCGAAAGAGGACTAAGCAGAGGCTTCTGTGTGACATGTAATCCCGATTTTTTTTGAGAATACTTTACTATTCTAATCCAATAATAGTCCAAGAACAAACTAAAACAATTTATATATGAACTGTTGCAATATAGCATCTTGGTTTTGCTTAAGGAAATCTTCTCTCTTTCAAGTAAATAACTTGCCATGTGTTTTAGTTATGCTAGATGTAGTAAACGTGACTCTAAAAAGAGCGACATCACACAGCATCTTAGATAATAAGGAGTGATGACAGAAACGAAGCCAGCTTCCGCAAGGTTTTTGTCTTCAGCACTTTGGTCTTCTGGCTACGATTTTGTCGTTTTCTGAGAGTAGACAAAGTTAGCTTTCATGCAATATGCTTAGTTCGGCAGCGTTGTGTAATCTGTGCCCAGATGGGCCGGATGGTGTTCACCCCACCATCTGACCACTGTCCCTTTAGCTCTGTTGACCACGCTGCTAACAGAAGTAAGGGACACCAAGGCAGTTTGCTGTGCTGTAATGCCCACAAAGATACTTAAAGCATTATTTGTTTTTCTGTGTGTTTATTGTGTTCACAATAGATTTCGAATATCTAATAATTAAGCGATTCATTTCAATACGTGACTCACTCATGAGATGAATTCAAAACGTTGCCATGGTTAGTCACAAAATTTACCAGTTTCATTGTTTACTTCTCTCAAGGGAGATCCGAATATTGATACATGTATTTGTACAAAGTCTCGTAGTTATTTGCTAATATTTAAAATGCAGGTTATGAAGGTACATCAAGTCTTTAGCAGTTTAAACGTATATTTAACCGGTTTTCACAGATCAGCATCATTTGGAACATGGACCATTGTTATGGTTTCTAATGTATATTCAACTGAACCATCACCATCAGTTGACAGTTGGTTAGTGCAGATTAACTTCTAATGAAGAGAGATTGAAAAAAAGCTTTATGTAATGTCATGCGGTTGGCTTCGCATCAAGTGCTGCAATCTTCTACCCACTAAATCCAGATTAATTCTGTGGGTAAAAGCAATTGGGGTGGGGGAGTCTGCTCTAAGGAAAAACTACTAGACATGGTATTGAAAAATACAGCACTCCATATAATGGGATTCAGAAAATAAAAGTGCTTTTTACATATAAATAAAGGTTTAATAAGCTTCACGGCCCTCGTGCTTTCTGCAATCACTGGAAATGTTTCTCCTTATTTGCAGCGTGCCCATTCTTCTTTTACAAACTAGCAATGTATGCTTTAGCCATAGCCAAAAAGTATTATTAATTTTAGGTTTGGCCTTCAATAGAAAATTGGTGCGGAGGTGCACAATTTGTCCTGGACATAAAGTTTAACGACAGACCATCAACATGTTGATCAACCACCAGACATAACTAGAAGAATTATTAGATTATGCTGCCCTCTTAAGGTTATAAGGAGGTTATGAAAACAACTGGGGAACGAGAGAAACATCTCTACTACATTTTCTTGCCACCTCTTTACCAGATGATGGTGCTGTAGGACTACAAATTGTGTCTTTAAGAACATGGCGCAAAGTGTACATGTGAGCGTCTAAAACATAAATGTTCTAAAAACGAGCAAAGTACACAAATAAGATTGTCTCCGCGCTCCAAGTAAGGATATTTACAAAAATTGCATGTTTTTTTTTAATATTATTAGTGGCCTAAATTACGTTTTCTTCGTCTCAATCCAACAACCTGCTTTTTGTGTGAACAGGTCCATAAATAACCATGTGTGATTCAGTGTGTTTTAGTTGGGGCACAGTGCTTTACTAGTAATCCGTTATTTTAAGTCTGTATGGCACCGAACAGAAGGGGCACTGAGCTTTGGTCATTTGCTGGTCTCCAGCTGATTCGGTTTCAAGGTACGCGGCGTAGGCTACAGAATCAGCACGAGCATTATACTGGACACTTCACAAAGCACCTGGATAAATATATTCCATGGCTTTAATATAACCGGTTACTGCAACACATTACAACCATTATCAGTGAACTGTTCTCATTTAAAGGGGTACTAGTAGTTGAACTTAAGTAGATGCATGTACAACTACTTTGGACTCAGAACAAGTTTGAGTGAACATTTATTTCTTAAACAAGAAAAGTTCTGGAACATTTATAAGAAAAAATCTTCTCCAGTCACATGTGTGTTTGTGACAGAAAAACTTTTCCATGCAGTATGCAAGCCTACCCTGGAACTAAAGATGATATGACAACAAGCAGAGTATAAGTCAAACCCTGTTGACCCCAAACACGCAAGCCACCCAGAGTAAGCCAGAAGATTAACAAAAGCATGCGCTAGAGAGATGAGCTAAAATAATTGAAGGGTAGATGTATACCAAATAGGCATGTACACCACACGCATCTACGACTATTACCCTGATTTTCTTGTAGCAACCACTGGGTTTAAACAGTTTGTTACTATACAAGTTTGATGTTGTAGCATTTAGAGATTCCAAAATCTATGTACCAAAATCCCTTTCCACTTATGCTAGCCCGCTTTTGTGGATATTGTCCTAATGGAAGTCCATTTTCCGAACCTTGCATCTGCTGGTTAGCAGAGAACACTGTTTGTCAGGTCAGGCTTAATCTTTGGTGCGAAGGTCATTAATCTAACCACCACCAATTAGGATTAAATTCATTTCAGCCAGAGACGTTTCCCAATAAGAGGTATGTCCATTTTGATGATGCTGTGTAGTTTGGAGAAGTTTGTCTGCTACTTTCTGGAGCTTAAGAACCATCAGGTGGGCTACTGACAAGTTTAATTTGGCTAGATGGATAAAAGAAAAACATAATTTTATGCACTTTCGTACATAAACATACTTTGGATTTTTTTCAGAAAACAGCTTTGAAATATATTTTTATTGTTACAAGGGATTTAGGATAAAAAAAATGTATGCACGTTAGATTATTATCTCAGCTTTTTAACCTGTTAGAACGAATCCTCTCATTTGAAACGTTCTGCACGACGATGATATCTACCGATTGACAACATCCGTGCCATCTGACGTAGAAGGGTTTATAGGTTTAGCCAAAATTGCTTTCCCCACTGTGGGATTAAACACCGTAGGGTACATGCTGGTGTGTAGCCTTTAGTGTGATGTTTTGGTACAAACATGTCAGGAATATGTCTAAAAAACGTGAAAAGGTTTCGACATAGGCTTTAGGCCTACTTTCAGGATATTTAAGGGGACTTGCGGTCAAAACTTCCAATTTGTACACAATGCACACGGATGTTCTCTTACGTTTTCTGTTTGTTTGGATTGTGGGTGTGTCTGGGAGTCCACATCTAGAAGAGATTTTCCAGAAGTCTTCAAAAATCAGGTAAGCGTAATCTACATACACAAATCGAACCAATTAAATTGCTAAGAGAAGACTGTTGGACTTCATAAGCAAGCATTTCTTGCACAATTTTACAAGTGCGGTTGTAGTAGCACTGATCGAGATTAGACCACTTAGCCCATCAGGATGTTTTCGCAGACGTAAACCTGGATAGACACATGAATGATCCAACTCATTTTTACAAATAAAAATCTCTTACCATCCAGTGCTGAAAATGTCCTTGCAGTATTTATCCTTTAACACTTGATGAACTAACCTTACAAATCTAGAAACACTTCTAAGTCATTAGTCATTAAAGTACCTTCAATTAAACAGCAGACCTAAAATGTGTGTATAATTTGTAAACCATTTACCTCAAAGCAATAGGATTCTGCCCTTTGTTTTGCTACCTACTGGTTCTATCATGTTAACATCACACACATGGATTGCAAAATCCAACTCCAGGGTCTTTATAAGAGATTAGGAGTGTGTTTTTAAACTGTCATTTGTGATGGAGCTCTCAAGTACTTTGAAAAACATAACTGGCAGAAACTTTAATCAGAAAATTCAGCTGTTTGTGGTATGTTGTCTGAGAAGGTGTTTGTTTGATTTTTACATGAAATGTTTTGTTTGTTTTGAAGCGATTCGAACCGATTATGTAACCTGTAATCTAATTGTGCTAATGTGCTATTTGATTTATTGGTATGGTCAAAGCTTCGGTGAGGGTTTTCCCATATGAATGCAGAAGAACTAAATCCCTCTTTAATTGTAAGTGAATTTTAATTAACCTTAATGTGGGTTACTTTCTGAGAATCAAGATGGATTATCATTCCTGTATTTTGATTTGTGTCCTGCATTTTTTTTGTGGGAACTGGTTTCATTAGTGAGCATACTGAATAAATGGAGTGGATGTGTGATGATACGCGCTGGACTTCCGTACTTGCCCACATACTCTGTTGGCCTTCTCATAAGTGATTCAGCTGGTTCAAGCGTGGGGCGTTGGTGACTCTTATGTAATGGAAATTACGTTGTTTGATCCCCAAGTTCAGCAGTCATGTGTAGTTCAATCTGTCTGGGAATGAAAAAGGAGAATATGTTGCAGCTTAGTTCTGTTTTAATTATAGGTCTAGGTTATAGCCTCATGGCCTTATTGGCTGCGTGTAAAGTTTCCACAGGAAATTCTTCATTTGATCATGTAACTGGAGTAGCATAATACTTGGAATAATTTCAACCGTAAGACATTTGTCAATATTCATTGCTGTGCTGTGGCTAATACACAAAATTAATCACTAACATAAAATATGTCAGTAGGTTAATAATACCTCTATTCTCAAAATGTGTGTATATATATATATATATATATATATATATTTATTTCAGCATTGTGTATGCCTGTCCAGCTGTTCACTCTATCCCACAGCTGATGAGGAAGCTGTGTGGATGCAGTTGAGTAGCTGTCCTTTGAGGACACACAACTGCAGGCTCAGAGCCAGAAAACCTTGTGCTTTGAAAGAATATGCCCCCAACTGACGACAAATCCGTAACATTGGCTGATCAAATTGTCAATTCAAAATGCAATCTCTTATAATTTAAGGGTCAGAGTACTCTTGTCAGGGATATATAATGCTCTTGGGAAGGATGTATTCTCCACAGAGAATTTTTCATATCATAAAAAAACACAGCATGGCACGTGCCCTGAAAACCACAGAGGGAAGTCATCTTAATACTGATATATATACCTACTTAAAACAAATATAAAATTCAATTATAATTGTCATCAAAACACAAACAAATTAAGATAACATCCAAGCGTACATAAATAAATTTGACAACACATGCACAATATATAGAAAAGATGTTGTGAATTACAGACAACACAACACATTACAGAAAACACCACACCTTACAGAAATGCATTGCAAAGTATACGTACAGCTCAAATGTTATTTTTTTTCATTGTTTTCTGAATTTGCTTGTGTTAAGTCTATTTGCATGTCTTGAAATTGCATGGGTTGTCCTCTCACCATATTGAAGGCTTGTCACTGCCAACATCTTTTTATCTTGATATATTCTTAATACATTGTATAATGAACAAATATTTCAAAATAGCACATTTACCCTTCCGCTAAAAAAAAAAGCAAGTATGTTAGTAATCGTCTAATATATTATTTTAGCCAAATATTCAGCACCAGTCACAAGGTTTCTATAGTATTAAGCCAAGGGACTAATTATTATTGCTATAACTGCTTAGTAGGACAATCAATTCAAGCTGGTTGACATTATCTAATATCTTAATGGCATATTAATGTTGAGAAGGAGGAGATTAAGTTGCTTCATTGGGCTTATTCCAAGAGGTTATTATTATATCTGTTATATTGAGGATTATAGATTGTGTTTGCTGTCTCAATACTGAGATAACCTACAGGATCTTTGGCGGTAGTGAAGCTGCTATGACCTTGTGAAATGTTTATCAGTGTGACCTGAAAATATACAGCATATATATAGTGATAATACCAATGCACCAGTTTTAGCTATGCAATGTTTATGTAATAGTTAGGTATTTCAGTCACCACCTATCTTCTATCTTGTAAGTCACTCTTGCAGCTGCTATCAAGGTTTTACCAACATGCCCTCAAACAGAGTTACGAAAGGATCTGGCTTTGTTTAATTGAGGAGGCAGAAATTAGGCTGTTATGCCTGTTTGTTAAGCTTAGCGCCATTAATGCCAAAAATGCAAGATAAAATGGAGAAGACCGTTTTTAATGAAATTTTCATTATAATTTGTGCAGAAAATTTAGGTAAATCTTAAGTGGATTTTAAAAATAAATGTATAAAAACAATACTTTCCACTATTTTACTGAGAAAACGCATGACATTTTACATTAATAAGGATGTTAAGAATATAAATCAAATTAATGATCAAGTGTAATAGATAAAAAAAGTTGAAGGCAGACAAAATAAGTTTGTGCAGAGCCTCTCTTATTAGAAAAGTTTAACTTTCTAGCTACATCCAGTAAGGGTAATAGTCTTTTATGGTGCTGGGAGGTTCCACAACAAAAAAAAACGAAGATATTTAAAACACAATAAGGCATATTTTTGTTTTAGTTTAGTTTTTCTAACACCTCATACCTTCCAAAATAAACCACATAAAAGCCAATCTTAAAAGCGATCGATACATTCAGTTTCAGTTGCCTCATGTACTAATAAATTATGATACCTCATTAAGTTAGTCTTCAGTAGTCTGTCTGTCTTTTCAGATCTAACAGAGAAGTGCCGACGAAAGTCGGAATGCATCCCAAAATGGGCAGGTATTTTATTTTTCAAATTTGTAAAGGTTAACAATACAATGTATCAGATGATTAGACTTTACAATTGGTGGAGGAAGCAGCATTGATTAAATAGAAGTATGGTTATCATTTTGGTTGCAGTAGTATAATATATATTACAGTCCAAGGGACCTTTTAATATAGGAAAATCAAAAGGATACATCCCTGTGTTGTATGGGGTCAGCTGTAGAGGAGAGTCAGGTCTAATAATTGTAAATACATTTTTATATATACACCGGGAATAAAATTTGGCGATATCTGATTAAAAAAATCGCATTTTGCTTTTAGCTATTAACAAGTAGTGGCTTGAATCCTCCATGCTACATCTACACTATAATATTTTTTCTTTCTTCTTCAGTCCAATATTCAAAAGAAGTCCAGATATTACTAAATCATCTGTGACAAAGTCAGAGCAGCTTCTAAGGACAGATGACCATGACTTTACTATGAGGCCTGGCTTTGGAGGTGAGTCGGCTTAACATGTAGGATGTGACTTACATGCATAATCAAAGTATTGCAAGCATGCATCTCAAAATGTGTGAACAACCAAAGTAATTACCATTCTTTGCTGTGTTCAAGCACTAGCAAGGCTCTATCTAGGAAAGCACTGAACTGTGTCTAAATATGGGGAACACAAGTGGTTTAGGATTATGTCTGCACTGCTGTGGGCCAGTGATTAATTGCTTAACACCAGCCGCTTGGGGCTCTAGGTTTCAATGGTCCCTTTAAATAAATTATTTTGTACCCAAATTAGAAAGTGCATTGTGCTGAGCACAATCATTTACTAAAGATGATGAGTGAATTGTCATCTAAGAAATGGCCTACAGAATTATGCATGAAACAACTTAAAGCAATAAATAAGTATTCTTAGTGTCTGTTTATTACTTTTTGAGAATACAATCTGGGTAGAACATTATCCAAAAGCATTCAATTTTGTTTCTGGTATTTTCCAAGCAGTCTTGTCCCCAATTTAGCGTTATACAGTATGGTCCTTTTCATTGCCCTCTTCTCTGTTTAAAGTTCTCTATATTCAAGCTAATTTGTTTATTTTCTTGATACACTTTAATTCTATTAATATTTTTGCCACCTCAACAGATATAATAATTTTTTATTAATTTGTTGTCTGTAATTTAAAAGGTACACATTAGAATGCTTCTAATTCTCAGATAATTCAGTTTTGTATCCATTTCTACTTGTGTTTTCAAAGGAATGCGCAATAACATGAGTTTTTACAAGACTGAAAAGATTTAACATTTTATAGTATAGACAGGTGGACAGAAACATATGCCCATATAATAGAGATTCATAATACTGTGAGCTCAGTAAAACAACAATTGTAACAAAGGGATGACCTTAAATGCCTTGCTGCGTTTGTCTAAGTCAATTGATTTGAGTAAAACAATGTTTTACATTGTACATAATTAACAGACTACATATTTGGAGGCAATTACAACACATAAAATATCTGTCTATACTACATTGCTATCCATCCTTGTAGGCCCAGCGGTTCCAGTTGGGGTTGATGTCCAGGTTGAAAGTCTGGACACCATTTCAGAGGTTGATATGGTATGAGCATTGAAACAACCCAATATCTGTAAAAATAGAATCTGCATTTCCATGTTCTGTGTTATTGATAACATTATCAGCATGCGTTTCTGTTTCTCAGGACTTCACCATGACACTTTACATGAGGCATTACTGGAAAGACGAACGGCTGGCATTCCCAAGCAACACCAACCAGAGTATGACTTTTGATGGCCGCTTAGTAAAGAAGATCTGGGTACCAGACATGTTCTTTGTTCATTCCAAGAAGTCATTCACCCATGACACGACCACAGAAAATGTCATGCTGCGGGTGTACCCAGATGGCAAAGTGCTCTACAGCCTAAGGTAATTTACCATTTGACATAGTGCCAAACAAAAATGGATAGGAAAATAATTTTGTCTTGATTTAGAAATGAAATCAAATTGGAAAATAAAATGTATGTTCGCAGTTGAACCCTTTCAGCAATATTCATGTTCACATAAAAGGTAGCCATGAGTTAACACAACTAGACATCAAAAACATGAAACAACAATAGGAATCATTCAACATGACCATGCGCCATGTGCCTCAGCAGATATCACATGAAACTATTGACAATAGATCTCTGGTCTGTACGATTTGACAAAATTCAAAAATATGGCACAGAACATAGCTGAATCTCACCACAAACATAGGTACAGATCACTTACAAGCAGCTTTTCTAATCTTCTCTGGTGCTAGCCTGTGACTCCGCATTGCAACCAGAGACGGACCTTTCTGATAGATTGCCTTTTAAATGGATAAGTGGGAGTAACATGTTCTCTCACTCAAGAAGTCTTGTTGGATTATTATGAAATGTCAGGCCGTATGGAAATGTGTATGAAGTGGTTATAAAATATTTGGTTGTGATCATGCAATGTCAGCTCGCTGGATGACCAGATGATTTTTGGAGTATTGTAATCCACACTGGAGTGAATAAAAAAGAGTTTCAATGAGAGTAGTAGAAAGAACTGCCTCGGTGTAGACTGGACATGATACACATCTGACTGCATGCATATATGTGCATTTGTTTACAATCTTATTTGCTTGATTACTAACTGAACCTATATTTACTTGGTGAGAATCTCTTTCTGTCATGAACATTCCTAAAGCCGGTGAAACTGTCATTTGGGTGTGTAAACAAATTGCTAGAGCCAAGAAATAGACTGATTTTGTAATCCACTTTAGAGCGTTTGGCAGCGGGTGTCATCCCGTGCGCAGCTGGCTGTGCCAACCTCTTCCTCTAGTGGCAATCTATGCACATTACCTGCACAGTAAACCAGAAGAAATGCAGTACTCCCTAGTTTTTTCCAACTGGTGTGGGAGACGGAGATGCCTATAGGGACCACCGCATTGTGGCAAATGTGTGGCAAAATTTGTAAATCCTTAGCCCTGGGTTTATTTTAAAGCAACTCGAGACAACTTATGTTATATAAATGTTTATTACCAATACATTTCTACTGATAGACTATTTTACTGTCTATGGGACAATACAAAAAATCCAGATAAACTGCCCTTAGTCACTTTAAAATACTATGTCTAACACCTTTGTAACTAATTCAGCGACGTATTTCTCCCAATCGTTTAAAACGGGGCACTATGTACAAAAAATAATTTTCTTTATGCGCAGGGTAACTGTCACATCTATGTGTAGTATGGATCTAAGTCGCTTTCCTCTGGATACACAGACCTGCTCATTGGAGATAGAAAGCTGTATGTAACTTTCTCTTCTATAACATGGGATACAATTTAACGTCTTGCGGTGCTGCCATATCTGTATAATTAAGTTTGTTGTGTCATTGTCATCTCATTGGCAGATGCTTACACGGATGATGACCTGATGCTGTATTGGAAGAAAGGAAATAAATCCCTCTCCACAGATGAGAAGATTTCCCTTTCCCAGTTCCTCATCCAGGAGTTCCACACAACAACCAGGCTGGCCTTTTACAGCAGCACAGGTAAATGCCTTTGGATGTTTATGATGATTCAACCGTTTACCCAATTACCTGCAGGCTAAATCTTTGATAAAGTGATGCATATATCAAGCTGTATGTAGTAATAGTATTTATTTCATTCTTGATAGGCTGGTACAACCGCCTGTACATCAACTTCACCCTACGGCGGCACATCTTTTTCTTCCTGCTGCAGACCTACTTCCCTGCTACACTGATGGTCATGCTGTCCTGGGTGTCTTTCTGGATTGACCGCCGGGCTGTCCCTGCTAGGGTACCACTGGGTGAGCTGCAATGTGTCCTCATTCTCAAATCAAACCCATGAAACCTGATTGCAATTGCCCCTAAACAAACAAGTCCTTATTTCTATATGCTTTAAAATACTTTGCATTGGTTTAGTCAGTCATGAAGGGTCTGGAATATTGTTTTGTTCATATATGTTTGTCTGTGCATCAGGGATCATGACTGTTCTCACCATGTCCACCATCATTACCGGAGTGAACGCCTCCATGCCCAGGGTGTCATACATCAAAGCCGTGGACATTTACCTCTGGGTCAGTTTTGTGTTTGTGTTCCTGTCGGTGATAGAGTATGCTGCTGTCAACTATCTATCTACCTTGGAAGAACGCAGGGAGAGGAAACTCAGAGAGAGGGTTAGTGGCATCTTATTTACAGTGCATGCATGTTCCTCCTCAGATGTAAAACATTCCTCAGTGCGAATTGATCTTACAATGGACGACACCTAACATATTTGCACTTTGTTTTTCTTGTTTTACAAGCAGATACCATGCACCTGTGGTATGACGCACCCTGACATGATGTCCAATGGGTACAGTGAGGAGGATGTCAACAACACAGGGAACTATGGCACTATGCCCGAGCAGAATGGGGTGAACAAGCAACAGAGGATGCTAGTGGAGCTGTCTATGGAGAACGACCAAATTACAGGTCATGTCGGATCAAGTCCCTACAACAGCATGTGGATTGAAACTCATGTCATAGACAAATACTCCAGGTTCATATTTCCAGGCGCCTACACATTCTTCAACATCATCTACTGGTCAATTTATGCAGAGTAAAGACAAGTTGAGTGCAAAGTTCAAAAGACTGACACTTCACTCTCATATAAGTTGCAATGAACTCTGGAGAAGAAATACACCGAAAATAGAGACACTGTATTGTGAACATGAGGTCAGATTAAGTTTTACTTGGGTTGGAGAAAATTCTTTCAATGGGCGAAGGAACAATTATTCATGAAACTGAATGATCAAATCACATAATTTGGTTGAACTATGCAACATTTCCCCACAATACTTGTTTATACATTTATGGCTAAAAGGTCCAAAAATTGGATTTGTTCAACTTTTTACGCCTAACAGGGTTTCTGGTTGTATGCTTGAGGCTAAAAATAGACAAGGCTATGTATTCCAAATAATTTATTTAATTATGTGATTCTGTAGGTAATTTGTAAACATTGTGACTTCGGAATTACTTCACAATCATATTGCATTCCAAGGAGAGTTCAAATTAATCCAATGCTAAGAAGAAAGCATATTTACAAATGATGAAACATTTTTGTGTGATTCATAAATAGGTAAAAGGTTTACCTTTGTACATAAGTGCATCATCAAAAACAGATTAACTATACATTACAATGCATATAGTCACAACTAAAGGACATAATTTGTGGATACAGGTCAACCAATATATCTTTCTTACTGAAATGCTTTTTCTGGATATGCTTGAATATTGAGTGTCATTTTGTAAATATTTCAGCGAAGATATGCTTGAAGATATGAAGATCAATAATATTAGCATGAGTAAAAAAACGTTATATGGTAACATTTCTAGCAACATCCCAAACATGCCGTCTTACGGTGCTTGCAGACTGACAAAATTGGCCAACAGAAACCAACCAACAGTGTTGGGTAGGTGGGCACAGTCGGTTGGTGGTTGTTGAAGCAGTTTGGCAGTGATAGTTTGTTGTTGCCAACATTCTGAAACAACAGCCAACAATGGAATGTTGGTGTTCTTTGGTGTCTGTTGGCCAATATTGACTCAGTATGCAAGTACCTTTTAGTTGATCGCCGTTCTGGGATAGATACAAGATAAATTCCACTGTACACAACATTTTACAAAGCTAAAACACGACATACATTTCCATGTAAAATCTATGTTTCCTAAAATACAGGAGTTTGGAATTAAAGTAATGTAAAGTAAACAATATTGCCCTGAAACAATTTGTCATTATCTTCTAAATGCACATTCTAAAAACGTTTTCCTCAAAATGCATTTTTGAAAAATACAATATTGGCATGACACATGTTTGGGATTAGTCTAAATTTTACCAAATTGTAACTGATAAAGTAATCATCCGGTAGAGTTTAATCCGGATGTCTTGTATTTATAAATGAAATTAAATGAAATGCCTCTAACTCCTGATCACATGTTCTCTATACTTCAGTTGAGCGACAGAAAATGTGTTAACCGGTCCCAATTAAAATACCATCTTTGGTTGTTTTTAATAACTGTGTACAATTACAGTTCTTTAAAAATGACGTTATCATTTTATACCAGTTAATACTTCCTTCAAAATTACATATATCCATTAGCTTAAAAAGTCTTCAAGAAATCAAGTGGTTAAAAGTGATATTACATTCCAGCTCAGTTGGGTTTGATCAGACTACATCAGTGATGGGCAGTTGCTCCATCCCCTGGTTTGTTCCTGGAGGTGTCCTCCAGCTGGCTAACCCTAAGAGTCCCCTCCTCTTTCAGCTTACCTAGAGTGAACTCCTTTCGTACCTCCTGCAGCACATCTGGACACATCAACACATCCAACGCTGTCATAGCCAAAGCCTTTGCTGTCCGGAGGGTGTAGAACTGTGCTTTTTCATCACCTAAGGAGGCACAGTCACAAGATGCAATACAAAAATATTCAGGCATTTAACAATTTACCAGTCATTTAGCAGATAATAAATACAGTACAGTATAAGGACAATTTAATATAAATAATGCACAATTTGTTTTGGTAAACATTCACAGCTCATTTCAAGGTAGAGACAGAAAGTAAACACACCACCAAAAGACAAACAAGAGCATTCTATAGTTATGAAACGTCAATCCTACATGTAGTCTAGTCACACAGTCACATGCTTTAACACGTTAACAGAGGCTGTAGTACAGGAATACAACATGCAGCCACCACATGTTGTTTGTTTGCAGTGTATGCGATGTCATACCTGCAGCTTCAGTGTACTCCTCAGTGTGATTTAAAGCAGCAGAGCCAATGTAAAAGTATGGGTGGATTCCAGGAACCATAAAAGTTACATTGCCAAAATCTGTAGAGCCTGTGTTTTACACAGATAAGAAAGTACATGTAACAATCAGATGGTCATATAGTAGTGTATCGCATCTCAACATTCTGCCAAAGTGCAGTAGGGCAAGAACCATTTTTATCCACCAGAGGGCCTTTGATACACTTAGTGCAAGTGCACACGCAAAGACGTCTCTCACCAGATGTAGTCTTGAGGACCTCTTCATCTGTAGTAAATTCCATCCCCAAGGCTTGTCCGTTTTTCTCATACAACCCAGCCAACGTTGTATTTTGAAGGATGTTGTCAAATGCATTTTTGGCAAATTCAATCTCAACCTAGAGAGAAAACCTTATGTATGAGTGAATTAGGAACCCGGTTCAAATAGATTTTTAAAAACATTTGCTTGCACTTGGACATAAAAAAAAAAAAATGAATTACCACAACTAAACAAAATGTAATGCAATAAACAAACAATATCTAAGCTGAGCAAGTAACCCCTGTAGTAAACCTATTCATTTAGACCCGGATGCAAAGGTGAATGTAAATGGAAATATCAGTACAAAATTCAGAAATACAATTATATTGGAACCTTTTCACGGCAAGACTATAATCGATCACAGTCTTTCTTACCTCACAGCCAGTTGCCATGGCAGCGGACTTAAAACACTTGGTCGCTTTGGCTTTGATGTTGGGCAGGTCTTTACGTGATGGGGTGCGCAGGTAGTATTCAAGCTCAGTGTAAGCAGGTATGATATTGGGTTTGACTCCTCCATGCTTTATGATACCTGCCCACAATAAAATGTACAATATTATTACGACATCTCACCATAAAGTTAGGAACAGTAAGTACCTTAATGAGCAGGTACAGTTGAGGCCATATGTGAGTACACCATAAGCAAAAACATTTCACCTTTGTTTTGTTTTTAATATCATGTTACCAGACATTTCTAGTTTTAGGTCATTCCCACTCCCAATATTTTCACTTTGTTGCCTGCGAGCCATTTTGACACAATTTAGGCAGATGCTTAGGATCGTTGTCCTGCTGGAAAATTCAATTATGACAGAGTGTCAGATTTTTGGCTGATGTCTTGAGATTGTGTTTCAGTATAAGCAGTTAACACTCATTCCTAATGATGTAAACTATTCCTTGTGCCTACAAATCCTTCACTAGCCTCATTGCTGTCCTTGGATTCAGACAAACCTTTCAGGCCAAGGTTTGTTCACCTATGGGGGAGGGGGGTAATATTCTCCTTCTTCCTGAATGATTCGGTGTCTGCTTGGTATCAAGGGCAAAAAGTGCCCTTAGGGTAGGCCCATAAATAATGGATACACTCCAAGTCGTGACAATTGACACATAAGAAGATCTTTACATTAATCAAATCAATTTTTGTAACCTTTACAAGGATTTAAAGAGACAGTAAACTTGGTGTGTTGTATATGGTCTGTCTTATGGCATAGGTGTACTTACATATATATGCTCACCACTGTAGATGTTCTATGTTGAATAGGATTTCTCACCGTGAATTCTCCAGTCCGGCTTGAGTTGTTGTCTGAGCACGGACAAGTTGTTGTAGCACAGAACCGCTGCATCCAGAGCATTTATACCTTCCCAGGGGTAGGCTGCAGCATGAGAGGCCTTACCATGGTACCTTACTATGACACTGGAAATGAAATCAGAAACCAGACCCCGGAGCCCATACACTGTCACATTTATGCACCAGTTTATTCTGGGAGCACGCAGAGGCTCACCAACAGACTGGTGGCACGTGACTGGCTAACTGTTTAAACAGAGAACTGAAAATGTGTGCTCTGGGAAAAGTACCATGTAAAACCACAACGTATGATCATGTTAATCGAGTGCTTTTTAATGTTTATGGGGTGGGCTTGCATGCGTAACAGTTTTGTAATCAATAAACTTAAGGGACTATTGTCAAAAGAAATAACTAGGAAACTTACTCATGTTCTGCTACATCTGGCAAATAAGGGGCATCCTCTTGCGAGGGGTGAGCCATAAATACCACATCGAGTCCCTCAAATGCACCCTGTCTCAAAAGGTCTATTTTACCCCCACCCTCCTCTTCAGCTGGGGTCCCCAAGACAGTCACCTGTAAAAACAACTATAATATAAAAATCCACTCCTACTCACAATTGTACCCTTGGCTAACTGGAGTCATAGTATTCAGCTCAATACACTTGGGTAAATACAACTAGTCCATAAGATCATCTTACCTGCACACGGGCAGGAAAGTTAGGTGTACATTCCACCACAGTTTTTAAGCCAATAGCAGATGCAGCTCCAACTTCAGCAATAAGGTTATGACCACATGCGTGCCCGATGCTAGGCAATGCATCATATTCGCACAAGAAACCAATGTTGATAATGTCGCCGTTTTTATTAGCTGCAGGTCCCCACGTTGCACGGAATGCGGTCTCGAGTTTGTAATGACTTTCCACATTCCAACCTTTTTCTTGAGAGAAGAACTTCACTAGTCTGTCATGTGACTTTCTTTCTTCATATGCAAGTTCTGGGCAACTCCATATATCTCTGCTCAGACTGTGAAGCTTTTCCTTGGATTCGTCAATGCAACGGCAGACTGTTTGCTTCAGCTTTTGTAAATTTGGCTCCATTGATTAACCTGGCTGGTTCTATTTGTGACAAAATTCTGAGCGCGTAAAGGGATATTTTACACAGATGTTTTGTACACGCATAAACTTAATATCGAGAAGAATTGTATCGTCGCGCAAATAGTTTGTAAGTTGAGCCTCGAAAAATCTAGTTTGTATTTATTATTTTTACGTGCATGTCTGGTAAAGCCCATACAATCACAACGCCCATTCGCTCGTTCACCGCTTTGGCTCGGACGACTGCGCTTGCATGAAAACATAGCTCAACGTTAGAAATGTGCAAACATTCTGATTGGCTGGTCTTATCTAATCCGGACCAATAGATCCTGAGTCCTCCTTTTCCGGTTGAACGCCATGGGACCTAATTTCGGAAATAATATGTATAGTAGTCATTGGCGAGGTAATGTATTTTTTGATCGCTAATTAATTGTGCCTTGTACCAAAGACATTTCATGTTGTAAACTTATTAGATAATTTAGCGTGTCAACAAAGTCGCAGTTTCCCTAAATATGGTCCCAAACACGGCAAACGATTACTTTTAAAAAGTACAAATATTTCTAAATAACGTATTAATTTGTTTCGGAAACGAATTGATGGTGTATTACTAGGTTGCAATTGGCAACACCAAATACAACTGTAAATGCCCTACCTCACCTCAACATATAATAACTGATTTGCTTGCAGAAAAATAAAAATAATAAATCACATAGGATTCTGAAGATGTTTAAACATTGCAAGAAAACTAATGGGTTGGTAAAACAGCCACAACAGCAGGCACCAAAAAGTGTTAGCCAATATTCTATTAAATTATAACTGCATTTGAATATTAAATGACTAATTAAACAATAGCTGTGTAGAAGTAAACCATTGCAGAAGTCTGACTGGAATGAATCAACTTAACAAGAATTTCAACAAAATGATTGTATTGTTGGTACAGTGAAACAAGTTATTCCCATCTGTGACATCAGAGGGTCAATACACATGATCAAGTAGCTGCCTCTGAGGATTTGTGGTAATCTGACACAATTTTACCCATCTTTCATACTCTTGGTAAACACAACTCTCAGTTGTTTAGATTAAAATGCACACAGTAAAAAAACAAAGAACAAATATACTTGTGAAATAAATATGTTGCAAGTATACTGTAGATCGTTAAAAAACATTTAAAAATCATGTCAGTGCTAGAAGTTCAAAAGAAGTGTCAAATAATAACACTGAATGATTCCCAAAGACAGTTGACCTTGTAAAGAATGATCCTTGATACAATGATTCACAATGTTCTTACACTGTCTGAACAATCAAGATAAGCAACTGAATTGGCATTCAGAGACTATCACAACTACACCCAGCAAACCAACTAACAGA